>CAJQZM010033376.1:0-17043 GCA_907164665.1 Colias nastes
TTAATTCGTGTTCAATTTTCTTTTACAGAACTATGAATGTTTTGATTTTTTTTACAGTTATTATTCAAGCAGAGACAAATCCAACGAGCTAAAATTCATTAAAATCGATTCAGCCGTTCTTGAGTTATAAATGAATGTCTCCTACCTATTATATAGATATTACAGAGCAGTATATAATTATTTTTTAACCCATATTTATATTTGAATGGATAAAGAAACCAACAGGTTATAAAGCTCGACCGTTACGAAGTCGAAAGCTTAATCTATTGTTGGTTGTTTGTTTGTTTGTTTGAACGTGATAAACTCAGAAACTACTAACTACTACAAAACGCTATAATGCTAAATGTTTTTGTACTACGGCTGAAGCCAGGCGGACTATTATACTCATAAGATATATATAATATATTATATATCTTCCAAGATATACGTAACTAGCTTACCGCCCGGGGCTTCGCCCTCTTTGTCTAAAACCAATAAATTATATACTTAAACCTTCCTCTTGAATCACTCTATCTATTAAAAAAAACTGTATCAAAATCCGTTGCGTAGTTTTAAATATTTTAGCATACATAGGGCTATAGGGACAGATAAAGCTACTTTGTTTTATACTATGTAGTGATTGTGTAGACTTTTTAATAGACACATTGTGTACTACACGCAAAGCTGAGCTGATCACTAGTATTTTTATATATATTAAAGCTTCCAAAATATACGTAATATATAGATGTAACTCCGTATTAATGTATTACAATACAAAATAACATTGTTCATTGAAGATCGAAATTACATCAGAACATATTGCTCTGGGATTCATTCGCCACTGGGGTTCAACAAGGTAACAAATAATGTTGTTTTCATGTTATTGGATGTACTTTTTGTTCTCGAAGGTTCTAGATGGATTTACTTCATTAGGGAGATAAGTAGTGAAGTTTTGAAGGAATTTTAATTGTGTTTGAGTAGGTTAAATTGCTTATGGGTAGAACTAAGATATCAAATATTATTATTATCTATTACTTTCTTATGCACGCACCCTCGTACACACTTACACACACACACAAACACATTCACACTCAAATACACACACACACACACTCATACTCGCTTTTACTCACGTTATAATGGCACTGTGTCTTATGGAGCGTCGATCGCCTATAGCACAGGTCTAGTACCTAGTTTAGTCGATTGTCAAATTCAAATTCAAATTCAAATTCAAATATATTTATTTGCTCGTATATGGTTCATAAGGGTGTTACACAAAAATTTTTTTTATCGCATATACTGCCATTTTAAATGGCGTGCAAAAATTTACAAATTAATATAGTCAAATTATAAAATACATTAATAGACAATTACAAAATTATACACAAAATACATTAATAAACAATTACAAAAATTACACATAAAATTACAATTATAATTAAATTAAGATTCATATTATATTCATGTCACGATCATTTAAATATTCCTTAATACTATAATAATTTTTAGCTTGTAGCAGTCTATACAGTTTATTTTTGAAAAAATTCAGTGTCAATTTTTTAATTGTTATTGGTAAGTGGTTGTAAATAGTTATGGCCATGCAGTACGCATTATTTCTATATAGTGCAAGGCGGATCTTAGGTGAGCGCAATCTTTCTTTGTGTCGTGTAGTATTTGTTTTATCATATTTTTCAAAGAAGATCATATTTTTTTTAACAAATAAACATATTTCCAAAATGTATATACAAGGTAATGGCAAGATTTTTAATTTTTTAAAGAGGGGTTTGCAGCTATCCATAAAATGTACTCCACACATTGCTCTAATACATTTTTTTTGTAATTTAAATATTGATTGTATTGCTACAGAGTTACCCCATATTATTATACCGTATCTAAGTACCGATGATACGTACGCGTGATAAGCGATCATGGCCACATCTAAATTAATGGTCTGTTTCAACTTTTTTAGTACATACACAAAACGATCTAATTTATTTATAATTTTTGCAATGTGTGGTTTCCAGTTACAAAATTTGTCTAGTGTTATACCCAAAAATACACATTCATTAACAGTAGTCAGCTGATTATTTTCGTATTTTATGTCAAGTTGTATGTTTGTATTATATGATTGGAAATTAATTATATTTGTCTTACTCATATTAATCTGGAGATTATTTAGTTTTAACCATTTTATAGCGTCGTCTAGAGCTTTAATTATGTCCCTTTCTAAGTCTTCCTTATTTTTATTTTTTATTATAAGTGTAGTGTCGTCTGCGAAAAGTATACTGTCTACGTTTATTGCATCTGGGAGGTCGTTAATGTATACCAAAAACAGGAGGGGGGCTAATATGCTGCCTTGTGGTGTACCATAATTGTTGCATGTATATGTAGATCTGTATGATTTTTGATGGGATTTATCGGTTTTAGTGATTTCCACGCACTGTTGTCTATTTTCTAGGTAGCTTTTAACCCAATTATAGGCGTTACCTCTAATTCCATAGCACGACAACTTAGACAGTAGTGTTTTGTGACAGACAAAATCAAAAGCTTTTGTCATGTCTAGGAATACACAACTAATGAGTGTTTTATTATTGAGGCATTCTGTAATTTGTTTGATTAATGAAAAGCATGCTACGGTGGTGGAGCTATCTTTTTTAAATCCGAATTGTTCTTTTTTAAGAATATTGCAAGATGTAAAGAAATTCTCAATTTTATGAAACATAACTTTCTCAAAGACTTTTGATAATATGGGAATTAGAGTAATGGGTCGGTAGTTGCTCATTTCTGTTTTTAATCCTTTTTTGTAGAGTGGCTTTACAATTGAGAATTTTAATTTATTGGGAAATATTCCTTCAGTCAGCGATAGGTTAATTATGTATGTTAGAGGGGTAATTAGGTAAATTGCACACAATTTTAAAACTTTAGTGTCCATGTTATCATAACCTACGGAGTTAGTGTTTTTTAGCGTCATAATTATTTTATAAATGTCTTGTTCGTTTACCGGTGACAGAAAGATGCTTTTAGAATTTTGAGGGAGATTAGGGTAAGAAGTATCATTGGTTTTGTTTGTAATTTTTGATTGTGATGATAATGACGTAAAGTAGTTGTTAAATAGATCGCATATTTCGTTTGGTTTAGTATACATTTTACCATCAACGTGAATCTTATCAATTTCGGTCTTAAATATATTGTTATTCGTATGTCCATTATTATAGTCCACGCAGCTTTACTTTTATTTTTAGCATTAAGAATATATCGTTGATTATTTATTTGTTGTGCTTTGTTAATACATTTTTTGAGTATATAATTATATCGATTGTAAATATATTTGTTATGTTTTTTATTATGTTTACATTGGTGATATTTTAGATATAGAATTCTTTTTTTTATGCAACATTTTTTAATACCTTTAGTTAATTTTTGGTTTTTTATGTGTTTGCATGTACGTTTTATTTTAAGTATGGGAAAACAAAGATCATAAAATAATGTAATCGTGTCATGGAAATTGTTAAACGCTTCATTGGTTGTATGGTATATATACTTCAGAGAAAGATAAATTTGAGATACCTACTATCTATGAATTTTGCAATATTTTCCTTACTATGATCTCGTATGTTTTTATAATAAAAAGTGGGGTTGTCTCGTGATCTGAAAGTGCTAAATAGTGTAGACCTGATTGGGCCCCTGGTATGTTGCTTACTATAAGGTCGAGGGAGGCGTTTTTACGTGTAGGTACTTGTATATGGTTATTTAGATTGTTGTTACTGAGAATAGATTGAAGATCATTAGCTTTTTTTGTATTTTTCAGTGTATCTATATTCCAATCACCGCAGATAATAACTTTTTTATTGTTTTTTTTACAAATTTTACTTAATAAATGTTCAAAGTTGTATAAAAATGTAGATACGTCTGGTGTAGGTGTTCTATATATACAAATTATTATGAGGTTAAATTTAATTATTTCAACGGCACAGTATTCAAATTGAAGAAGTGTGGGGGGAATGAGGTTATGGATGAGTTTGTATTTTAGGTTATTTTTAATTAAAATGCAAGATCCACCACGGCGTTGGTTTGGCCGAGAAAAGAATGAAACTAGTCTATAATTACTTATTCTTACATTTGATTCTGATCCATGTTTCAGGAAGGTTTCTGTGAAGCAAATTATGTCAATATCACCTAAATCATTATGTAAGTTAGATAAAGCCATCTCAATTTGTTCTTGTTTACTGAGAAGTCCGGCTATATTTTGGTGAATTATCGTAAGTTTGGCGTATTTATTTTGCTCCACGAAAAAATGTTTTATTCATATTGGTATTATTGCCTAATATTTTAAAGTAGTTAGTTATCTTCGTTTGGATTGTTGTGCGTGGGATTGTTTTATTTTTTTTGTATGATTGAAATGTGCAAAATTGTAAGTGGTCAATTTCAGTATTCAATGTATAGGTTAAATTTATTAGATAATGTGCATGATAGCTTAATTTTTTAATAGTATCATAATAATATATTGATGTGTGTATTTTTAGGTATTTACATTTTTTATAATTAGATATTATAGTTTTTAAGTGATAATTAATTAATTTTTCGTTTAAGTAAGGATTGTGTTGCACCTGCGTAACAAACACTGTTTGGTTTCGTAGTTGATGTAGTGTATTACATAAATTTGAGAACAGATTAAAAGGATTCTTGTCATTAGCGCCAATTGCAAGTATAACTATATCTTCTGAAGAGAGAGACTTTAAAAATTCACTGTTACAGCTACTTAAGATTCGTTCGCTGGTTGCATAGGGCTTGATGAAAGCTGTTATTTTATAGTCATTATTTTCTAATTTTGATCTAGATTTTATTAAAGATTTTGACAATCCACGGGCGCTTTGATCTCCAAATATTATTATTTTCGGTTTTAAGTTTATAGATATTCTATCTTCTATTTTCGTGTCTTCTATACTATTGTTTACTGTAAGATTCTTTGATCCCGAAGCAATATTAATCGACATTTTTTTCTTGTCTGGTAAGCCATTTTGGTTATTGATTTGGGAGGCTGTAGTATTTTCTGGTTGTGTATTTTTCGGGGGACATTCTTGAGAGTGAGTATCTGAAGAGCCTTTTTCTTTTTCCGGGGACTTGTTGGAGTTTGTATACGCACTTTTTTGTTTGAGATGCATATTTTCCGATGTTAAAGAGTCAATCTTTTTTAGGGCATTCTGTAATTCAATATTTAGTTTTTGTATTTCATCTTTAAGAATCTCGATTTCATCGGAGCTGTTTGTAGAGATGTCTTGAAGGCTTCTTGATTGCGAGTTTGGTGTTAGTGATGTGAAAGAAAGGTTTAGTGATTCTGAGGATAAATTTATTCTCCTTTTTCTTAGGGTTACGTTGCTGACACACAATTCCTTCTCTGCATTCTCCATTTCTGAGTGTTAATGAGCTTTTATATATATTTATTATTGAATTGCAGTTTTTATTGTTGTATATCCTGAGTATAGTAATTCATAAATTTATTTATTTTATTTAGCGCCATCTACTGGGTCGTGTTTCATGTATGTAAACTTTTTATAATGTGGGTCTAAATAAATATTTTTTCATTTTCATTTCATTTTTCAAATAAGTGTGGTTATATTTTAAAAGCGTTGAGTAGGCAACCTAAAATATAAAAGTATATTCTATATATACATGAACTAGCTTTTCGCCCGCAGCTTCGGCCACGTAGTGGGGTCTTCGGGATAAAAACTATTCTGTGTCAATCCAAGTTAGGTACTCATGTGTGCGCTAAATTTCCTGAAAATCCATTCAACAGTTAAAGTTAAAATGTGTGTTTGATAGCCAATATATAAGAATTCATTACAAAAGCCCATAAGACAGCATTGGATATCACAGATAAATTCTTATTATGGCATAAATAAGTACGTATATAGTACTTATCCTCTAAATACTTTCGTAGTACTTTTCCAAGAATAGGTAGCTGCGTTACCATAATATTTTAACTCGACAAAGAATTCTTTTCACAAAAACGCTCATTCTCATTTTATTGTCGTCTCAACGAAGATGTTTCAATACGTCAAGTAAATTGAACGTTCCAAAGATACATTACTTCAGCTATTAATTTTCGATGGAATTCCCTTTGTTATAGATATGGGATCAAGGTTGTATTATGTGTGGAATTTTTGCGAAATAAAGTGGGGTGTTTTATTTGATTCAACTCGTGTAGGGAATGTGAAAGTAATTTTTTCCATTTGGATAATTTTGTTAATGAACAGTGATCGATTTGAAAGCCTCAAAATCAAATAAGTGGGTTCGATGTAGATTATTTAAAAATTTCAATTTAAATACTCAAACAAAATCTGCTCGAAATTGTGTAATGGTGCATTAACATCAAACGAGCGAGCTCATTCGAACCCCACTTTGTCAAATTCTTTTAGTGTAAACAGGCGTAGAGCATTCTTAGTGATTCTTCTAAATTTAAGATTCTTCGCTATGTTATAATACTGAACAACACTGAATACAAGTTTTCGTTTACACTAAAAGATTAAGAAATAATCTTACTCTAACTCTAGCTCTATGTTCGTTTGATTTAAATACACCGTAATAAAACATCTTAGTGAAACAACTGAAATATACTTTAAGTAATAACATTAACGAAATCTCAAAATACCTACGTTGGTATTTTATATAAAATTTTGGTCAGCGCGGTTTTAACGTAAGCTCTGCTTTATATTCTGGTTTCTAATACATAATATGGATGTAGTGACCGTAGAGATTCGTAGGTTTAACATTAGAAATTTTCTTTAATTAGAATAAGTAGAAAAAAAAAATCGATTACGAGGTCTTTTTGGCAAAAAATTATGAAGTATTTTTGAAGCATTCGAATATTATAAAACTAAATATTAAAACAGAAGTTTTTATTGTATAACAATTCAAGAATAAAGACTATAATTAATACTCTGACTACTTCCTGCTAATATTATAAATGCAAAAGTTTGTGAGGATGGATGTATGTGTATCTATGAGTAGTTTGTTTGTTGTAGTATGTTTGTTACTCTTTCACGCAAATACTCCTGAACCGATTACAATGAAATTTAGCACACATATAGAGGGTAACTTGGATTAACACATAGGTTTTATCCTGGAAATCCAACGGGAACGAGAATTATGCGGGTTTTTCTTTGAAGACGCGTGCGAAGCCGCGGGCGTTAAGCTACATAATGATAAGAATAGGGTTTCAAAATCTAAACCATGACTACGTTAAAAGTAATAAATAAGAAAATATTGTCTGAAATACAAAGGCTATTATATATTTATGAGGTGAAGTAGACATCTTCACTACATAGTATAAAACAAAGTCGCTTTCTCTGTCCCTATTTCCCTATGTCCCTTTGTATGCTTAAATCTTTAAAACTACGCAACGGATTTTGATGCGGTTTTTTTAATAGATAGAGTGATTCAAAAGGAAGGTTTTAGTATATAATTTATTAGGTTTTAGACAAAGCGGGCGAAGCCGTGGGCGGTAAGCTAGTTGGTAATATAATATGCAAAAACAAACCAACTCAGTTCCATACCCTAGTTATTATTTTATACGTTTCATTTTAATATGGCGTAGCACTTTATCCTAATATTTGAGATCTCAATTTGAATGTATTTTTGTGTACAATAAACTTTGAGGTGTTTCTTATTTAAAATCTAGCGTTTCTTACGTGATCTCTTATATTAATAACAATTATTTTTATGGTATTTGATATTTGTACCTAGGTTATGATCCTTAATAAAGTTCCTGTATTTGTAGCTAATAAGCTTCGCCTGCATTGATTAATAATTAATAATAAATTCGTTTTATTATGTCAAATAGTACATATTAATTATTATAGTAAATAATTATTAACAAAACTTTCCTTTATAAATATAAGAAGACCGTGTTATCACATCAATTTTGTCAAATAACGTTAGATAATAAAACCCTTTACGAAAATAAGGGTTAAGAGGTGTCAATGTGCCAAGTTGATTGATTATTTGAAAATATATCATACTTAAGATGTATGATGTAAGCGTAGATTACATAAATGCGTTATTCTGTAGTATTATTATAAAGAGGAAATATATTTTGTTTGTTTGTTTCCATTTAATATTATAAAACCAATTGTGTATGTAGTGTAACAATTGACCCATAAGAGTCTTTGGTTTTGTAATTTACATAGTATAAACGTAGAGCTTTTTATAATGCCATTTGCCAAAATAATTTCAGATATTTATTTATAAATTCTAATAAAAAATAACTGAAGAGAAAAACTGTTCTCATGATATCAAAAAGTAGTCAATAATAGCCAAAATTCTTAATTATTACAATGTAAAAGCAATGCATATAAACATTTTAATTCATTCCAAAAAGCACCCTTGTACTAAAATTTAAAGGTACGAAGTTGAAAATCCCGTCTCAGAAAAAATCACAAATTCATTTTTAACTCAATTCTATAAAGTTAATCCATAAATAATAGAAGTCACAGCCAGGAAGTGATTAACAATTAACGCAGGGAACTCCGTGATAATTGCCAAAGTTGGCGTAAGTTTTGCGTCCACAAATCTAATATTTATGTCGAAAATGATAAGTGGTTTAATAATAATGTATTAGAAAGAGCTTAGTGGTGTAGGACTTAGATTTCAATAATCGAGTAGAAGACTCGATTAGCATTACTGCTAATCCAAGTTATCTTTTTATCCTTACTTTACAGTAAGGACAAAAGATAACTTTTCTATTACTTTAATATCAATATCAAGGCTTCAATCGATGAAGGAAAATATCGTGAAATAACCTAACAGTATGTCTTAAAGTAATAGGTTTGATGACACGTGACATGCCTAAGCCTTTGTCCCTGCAGTGAGATCAATCTTAATCATAATCTTATCTTATAATCTTAATATATATTAATCTCGTGTCACAATGTTTGTCCTCAATGGACTCCTAAACCACTTAACCGATTATAATAAAATTCGCACACCATGTGCAGTTCGATCCAACTTGAGAGATAGGATAGTTTAAACATGTAGGTACCACGGGCGAAGCCGGGGCGGACCGCTAGTTACCTATAATTCTTTCAAAACGAAGACTGCTTTATTACATTTTGTTTTAAAATAAGCAATGTCTCTTCATCTATTAAATACATACAAGTAAATTTTTTTGTGGACGGACAAGCAGGCAAAATTGTTTAGATCTGAAAGGTTGGAACTTTAATAATAGATTATACTTTCTTTCCTTATTGTATTGTACAAACTTAGTAAAAACTTTAGATAACAAAACGTATTTGTAGTGAAATTTTATGGATAATTCTTATACTCGGAAGCTCTTGTAGTTTCTAGCGAATAGCAGTATTAATGGAATTGTTGTATAGATACTTAAGTTACATTGTTACGAGTTTAATGTAGTGGTGTGTCGTAAATGTCTTGTAGTAAAAGTGAAGTCCCCAGTTCCCTTGGGTATGGGGAATATGCATTAAATTTATTTAAGTTTGATGAGCATTAGCAAGTAGGTGATCGGTTTATTACAGCCTATTTTTTTTGCTATAATAATCGAGTTTAGGAGCTTTCGGTCAATTTTTAACTACGTTATTACATAACGGTGCATTTACATTAAATGAGCGAATGCTCATTCTAACACAACTATGTCAACTTCTTTGAGTGTAAACAGGCGTAGAGCATTCTTTCGTTGTTTTTAGTGCATTCGAAAAGATTATATGCAATGTTCTAATACTGAACAAAAAATGTGTGCGTGTACTTGTGTACATTATTTTTCAAAAAATAATTTACGATGTATGCAACTTTACAGAAATACGTCGAATCACGCGATGAATAAATCAAAAAGATGACGCGTAACGGAAAAATGTCACGCGTAACGAAAAAATGTTACACTAAATTTTTTTCCAACCCCGATAAAGAAGTTTCACTTCAATACTGAATATGATTTTAGTTTACACTAAAACAGCGCGAAAGAATGATCTTGCTCTAGCTCTAGCTCTATGTTCGTTTGATGTAAATGCACCGTAAGCAGTCTAATTCAAACTCAACATTTATTCATAACGAATCCTTATAATCTCTTTGAATGTTCAAAAAACCTAATTTAATATTTACAGTCAAAGTACGAAAAAGCTATGCTATAAATAATAAATTTTGCTGTTTAGATATTCGCATCTCCCTATATCTCTAACAATCCTTTATCTTCAACTCAAATTGTCACTAGACACACAAACGAGAACTGAAATTGTCACAGTACAGTAACGTGCATAAAAGTTGGTACAATAAGTAATATATTTTTACTGACATTAACTTACATGTCTACAGTTTTCATTTTTCTCATCTTTATCCAACTTTCATTACTACTTACTATCAATGAAATAAATATGAATATAATAGGTTGAAATAACAGAATATTATTTTATACATGTTTATTTTAAACAAGAAATAAAACACAGATTTTATTTTAAGTTATCACGGAGGGTCTTTTCTTGAAGTCTCAATGTTGTAATTGTTCGGATACATCGCGGGTCGCAAATTATTCCGGAGATCTAAAATTATAATAAAAATATTTGAGAACATATATTTCTGATAAATGATAACGTAATTAAATAAGTTTCATATGGATATGAACTAGCATAAAATATTGTACGTTTGTTTGTTCCAATTTTTACGACAGGCAGTGTACATGTCTCGTTAGCAGCAAGGGTAACGCAAACACGGTGTTTTTCTCACAGACTCAATTCAGTCCCTTTGTTTAGTCTCTGTGGACCTCTTGAAATGATAGCCTAATACTGAGCGACTTTACCTTGTAGACAAGTAATTTGAACAGATGGTTATATTTTGATGTGTTTTGAAATTAAAAAGTAACTGCATATTATAATAATATTTACTACAGATTAAATAGGCAAATGGTAGGAATATTTTTTCATATTTTTTGGTTTGTTATGATTATCCATAAGTTTTTGGGATGTTTATTAAAAACGTATTTAAATAAGAAACATATTCGTAATTAAAATATAATTAAGTATGTGTAATATTTTATGAATAAAAAATTATAGTAACACATATACGCATTTATTTCTACCAAATTCTACATGCAAATAATTTAAATTACAGACATAAGAACAACTAATACTTACTTTAAATTTTAAATTAGCAACTGCAAAACTGGTAATTTTTTAAAATAATTATTTTATTAGATAGGTATTAAGTCCTAAAAAAATAACTTTACGTACAAATTTTATTAGTTAGGTATTTCTCGCGATCGGATGAAAAATGTATCGAACGCGAAAGTAAAAGCACTTTCTAGAAGTTTTTTTTAATATTTATTATAATAAATGTACCTCTTTAACTTTCCAAGGCAGGTGCAAAGTTCTCGGAAGTAGGCTTTGAAAAATTCATAGCTGTAAGTGCTTTTCGTACATTTGTACCGTGATAAATGTCTTGACGTTAGTGGTTTGTAGGTAATTGGTAACAAAACAACAGCTAAGGGTTCTATGGTTATGTTCTGTGTATTTGGTATGTTTGATAGTTCAATAGGTTCGTAATGAACGGTAAGGTTTTTAAGCTATTGCATAGCTTCTATCGCGGGCCTTGAGCGCGGGGACCGAATCGAGAAATTCCGTAACGAAAAAACCTCACGCTCCCCACTCCGACGGGCGCGGAGGTGTGGCTTGAAGGCATAGCATGCAATAGCTTTACCGCGGCAGTCCCCGAGTGCCACACGTCGTTTTTTATCGTCAGTGTTACGAACTACAGGATGTACCTAGTGATTTACTTTATATTCACCATTATTTCGATTATTCGAAATGTCGAATCTCTAATACTATTTATAAATGCGAAAGTAACTCTATCTGTCTGTCCATCTGTCTGTCTGTCTCCACTTCACGCTTAAAACTCTTAACTGATTTGGATGAAGTTTGGTACAATTATAGTTTGTGACTTCCTGCCGTCTTTGTAGTATGTATGCTTAGGTCTTTAATATTATGGAACAGATTTTGATGCGGGTTTTCTAATAGATAGTTTTTGAGGAATAATTTGTTAGGTTTTAGCAAAGCGAATGAAGTCGTGAGCGGAAAGCTTGTAATATAATATAAGTATTTTATATAAATTCTTTGCCTATAGCTGTAAGACGAGCTTCCTCGAAAAGTTCCTTTAAAACTCTTTTAAATAAACATTTCTCTGATTTAGCTTTTCCTTCAAAATAATAGTATGTATTATATCTTCTTTTATTATTCATAAAATATGTATTTTATTTACTCTCTTTTATCTTTATTTTCATTGCCACCCGTGTACCCATTTAATATTAATCTTTATCCTTTACCTTGGGCAGCCTGGAAGAGATCGCTGATAAGCGATAAGGTTGCCTTATGTGCTGTGAATGTTTCCTTTTCTTTTAATATTATATGATTGTAAAATTTGTAATGGTACATAAAACTGTTAAATAAATAAATATAAGTATTTTTTATTACTTACTAATATCTTATTACAGTTTTTATTTCGGGTTTAATATGATAACATTGAACAATATTAAATAAAACCTAGCTATAAAAACTATTCCTTTTAACATAATGTTCCAAAGCTCAGAGCAGCAGAAGCCACATTCGTACATTACGGCTGGCCTAAATTTACGTCACAAAGCTTCACAAGATTTACAGACAGACAGAATTGGGGCAACTTATGCTCTTGTACTCTCGAATATTGTTTACATAAAACATGTACATACAATTATTAACTAGTGATAATGTGCGGCTTCAGTCGCATGTTACTATTCTTGGTAATTATGTATTTGACTAGAAACCAATGACTCTATTATACTAGCTAGAAACTATCAATTTTTACGTTGGATAAGCTGATAATATATCTACTTTACTTTTGTTTTTGTGACAATTGAGAGAAGATTAAAAAGTTTAATCAAGAATCATTATAATTATAATCATAGTTAAAAGTATACAATGTTTCTTATATCTAGCGAGCAGTGTAATATGAAGTAGGTTCTTAAACCTATTTTAATAACACTTGTAATATATTCCTCTCCATAAACGAATCTTTCGAAAGGAAATTAAATTATACAGAAAACTATAAAAACTGCAAGAATTTATAAAGTACAGACGCGATGTCCTGTCACATCGTTGCTTTCGGTACAGTACGTTTAACGCCGCACTAAATTGAGATTTAGTTTTATTTAATACTATAGCGGCTAGCCTATAGTTTTTCTCGTGTTATGTAGAGAAAAAGCATTTACTAATCTATATATATAAAACTCAAAGGTGACTGACAGCCCAAACCACTGGACGTATCGGGCTGAAATTTGGCATGCAGGTAGATGTTACGACGTAGGCATCCGCTAAGAAAGGATTTCCCGAAATTCTTGCGGGAACGGGGAAAAACGGGGATGCACGTACAAAGTCGTGGGCGGAAGCTAGTCCAGAATATAGTTAATTTATTTTTCAACAGACAGATGCGATCAGTTATCTTTTTGTAAAGATATCTACATCAAGTCTACATCATAATCATTCCATTCTATCGCTTATAATATCAATATTATTTAGTTATATTTTCAAAGAACTAGTTCGTAGCGATAACTATGTTCTATTTTGTTTTTCTTAATTAATATAAGATTAAAAACAACAATTAGCTCGACCGTTCTCATGAAATGGATGTCGTTTGAAGCTATCTAGCAATCACAAAGTTCCACGTACTTATTAACGACATATAACTTTAATCAGAAAAGTTATATTGGATTTCGCTAACTCCGTAAATTAGGTTCGAGTCGTATGAGCACAGTAAAGAGATGCGAACAGTAGCAAAACTCCATATAAAACGTTCGAAACAGCTTACTTACACAAACATTTTATGCATAGAATTATTTCGACGGGACTTCTAAGCATATGACTAATAATATTATAAGTAAAAACGTGTAGATACAGTAGAACGGCTATTAACGCTCTGAAAGTAGCATGATGAAATATTCCTAATCAAGTACTATTCACTTCAGTTGTCTTGTTTTCGCTCACTTTGGTTTAATCTTGCTAAATTTCACTTGCTTTTGCTGTTTTGTTTATTATGTTTTAAGATTTTGTTTAATATGTCCTTGAAATAAATGTTTTTTCTTTCTTTCTTTCTAATCACCCCACTTTACTGTGGCGTCTAATCGGGTGTGCGTTAGTGTACGATTTTCGAAGATGCAATGTTGTGTTGCTAACCTATCTACACATTTTTACTTATAATATCATTGCAGATAAACGCTAAGTCGAGCCTCTCGTCAATGCGTATATTTGTGTGAGTGAGCCATTTCAAACGTTTTGTGGGGAGTTTCACTACGGTTCTTATTCTGTTTACTGGGGCTTCTGTGTGGTTAAGATAATGATTGCTCGACGTAGGTATATAAATACGGAAAAAGGTTCATTTGTTTTTCTTTGTTCCTGACCATACATGCTTAAAATGGGATGGGTTGGGATTCAAATTCAAATTTTAATCATTATGTTAATGTTTTGTGTATATGTTTACATAATATGCTAAATAAAGTTCATCATTTAATAAATTAAAAAGTATTTGAAATTGACACGTGGGTGTTCTTAGTTCTACTCCCTACTTCCTGCATTTTAAATGCATCCCTTGAACGATAAATATAATAAACAGCATAGAATTTTTTTTTATCTAAGGAAACACCGTGCAGTAGTTCCTGAGATTAGCGCGTTCAAACAAATAAACAAACTCTTCAGCTTTATCATATTATTATAGATGGACCCAATTCTTAATCTAAATTCTATACAACATTATTTCTTCTAACAAAATTATTTATTTTCCAAGCCATTTAATCATTACCATACCATACGATACGACTATAATACATAAATATATAGCGGTCGACTGAGACACTTCACACGAGCCGAGCGGACACCCACGTAAATAACGTCAATAAACAATCTGCTCCTGACACCGGGAGTGTGGAGTGTCTTTAACATTAATAGACGCTTATGTCGTTTGCACTGTTATAGTATTGATTTATTTTTGGGATATTTTAAATTTATTTCTACAGTAGGTCTTTATAAATTATGTCTACAGTCTTTTTGTATGTATTTTGGAGTGTTTTGTCCTAGTATTTTTCATGTAGAGTTGTAGTACCTATGTATAATATTTTATTGATATAATAATATGTATGTGTAGTGAAATGAAATTCATTAGAAAGATATGGTTCAAATTCGATCAACAATCATCATACGTGCAATTAAACCCATTTATGATCAAAATGCGACGTTATACTAGATTCACATATTTTTTTGTAATAAATGTCTTCACATCACTAGATGTTATTATCTTAGGCGTGATGTGCAGAAAATCGTCTAATCCCCTAGAGGTATGGGGCAAATACATTTCATATATTTTACTGATCGATTTTCGTCACAAATAGACCTTAGCAAAGTCCGCTTACTGTATGACAATAATAAAAAGGGATATTATAGGTGGGCGGGTAACTTTAGAAATGTATAAAAATTATCTTTAAAAGTGTTTCTATTTTCATGTTATTACACATTATTATTTAAAAAAGCTACACCCACGTTTTCAAGTTGTGGTATTTGTAATGTGTTAGTTTTAATATGTTTCTGTAGCACGCTTACGTTATTTATTACTTTAGGTTTTATCTAAAAACAATCTAGACTAGATATGTTATCATCTACTAGCTGTGCCCCGCGGATTCACCCGCGTGGCTCCGCTCCTGTTGGTCTTAGCGTGATGAGATAGCCTTCCTCAATAAAATGGGCTGTCACCGCAAGAAGTTTTCAAATCGGACCAGTAGTTCTTGAGATTAACGCGTTCAAACAAACTCTTCAGCTTTATAATATTACTAATTAAAATATTACAGTATAAATTAGTACATCATATTATATCAAATATTAGTATCATATAGGTACATACATATTTAAAGAAGACATATATTTATTACTAAGGTTAGACTTAGGAGTTGTATCACCTCTGGAATTAAAAGGTCGTATACTCATAGGTATAGTCCTGATAATGTGACCTTTCGCTACCAAAACAAACCAGTCAAGCCCATCTTTGCATATTGAAGTTGCGAACTGAGTAGAAACTAATAATTGCTCTAGAGGGTGTAGTTTAATTGTTTTGTTGGCATTCGAATGTTTCCGTTTACGTATGGAGGTTTGTGGTTGTTTTGATTTGGATATGTTTAACCGTTTGTTTCATTGAGAACATTTTGGTACAGATCATCATTAGAATTTGAAAATATATTTTTATTGTCAGTTTATTTAATACTAGCTGTGCCCCGAGGTTTCATCCGCATGGCTCCGTTCCTGTTGGTGTTAGCGTGATGATATTATTTAGCCTATAGCCTTCCTCGGTAAATGAGCTATCTAAGACCGAAAATCGTACCAGTAGTTCCTGAGATTAGCGTGTTCAAACAAACAAACAAACTCTTCAGCTTTATAATATTAGTATAGATATGCCACACTGTGAAATAGCTTCTGAATTTGTTCTGTTTAGTATATCTACGTGTTAATATTATGACAAATAACGTAGGTATAGAAATAAGGGAAATGTGTAATGTGTCAGATAAGTAATTAGTACTTAATCAGCAAATTAGTGAAACTGGCCTTTAAAGTACCTACCTACTATTTTTTTACTTAGTCAATATGTAAGTTGTAACAAGTATAGTTAAAATAAAAAATTGACAACCAGTACAATAAAGCAAGTATTAAGCGCGTCACACACGGTGAAGATAATGTAAAATATATATTATCTTAGAGCATATTTCCGATTATCGCTCGCCATACAAATCCTATGAGCCATAACACACGACGAAGATAATATATATTTTACCTTCAATATCTTAAGATACCAAGCGATAAGCCATCTATAGGCCGGGAGATACTGACACAAAATTTCGGGTCATTTGTAACAGGATGGCGGTTCTACAGGGGTCCTAGTACGCAATGACAAAAAGAATTAAGTCTTACAATCGTCCGCCCCATGTTTGCAATCTGCGATATTTTTTTCTAGGTAGTGGTAACGCCAATATAATTAAAATAGTAAATGTAGAAATTAAAT
>CAJQZM010033376.1:27043-43508 GCA_907164665.1 Colias nastes
CCGCCGCGTGTGTGTTCGCGTGGAGTGTTTGGACTGGACCCGTTCTTCCCCGCCGCGAGCTGGAGGACCCTGACCGCGTGGCGCGGCGCGTGTTCTGGACGCTACTCCCTCCGACGAGGTATGTGCCGTGTGTTCCTGTCTTTCCCCTCTTTTGCTAACACCACGTTGATCTAAATACAGTCCACTTTCATATCGAGAATATATTTACTTATATTTTTTATATTGGCGCGACCAGGTAGAATTGTATACAAACAAACAGATAATAATGATCCCATACTGTAAAAAAAATATTTTACGTATTGTACAGTCGTATTTTTGAAGCGTGACGAATAAATTAGTTTTATCAAATCAAAAAATGACATCAAAAAAATCACACCATCATCAATCCGCCATCCTGTTACAAATGACCCGAAATTTTGTGTCAGTATCTCCCGGCCTATAAGATATTTATTAATATAAAAAAAACATACATTATTTATTACATTTTAGTAATGGTTCGGTCACACTACCAACGACTACGACGACAACGACCAAAATTCCCATCCAGACAAAATTGGTTCAAAATAAAATATTAAAATTTCCCGTCATACTGGTACTCGGAAGAAAGAAAATTCGAGGTCAATTAATAAAAAAATAGGTTTTTTGCGATTTTCGCCGAGACGGTAAGCTAATCATATAATTACCTGGGACCAAAATTGTAGATCATAAAATTATCTATAAAAAACTTCTAATACATTTTTTTCTAGGAGCCACCGTTTCTACGAAAAATCTATGTTTTCATTTATTATTCGCAAAAAAAAAATCCAATCATCAGAACGACAGGAAATTTTAATATTTTATTTTTAAGTGTGTTTTTCACAATTTTGTTAAATTGCGACTGGATGAAAATTTTGTTTGTCGTCGTCTTCGTCGTTGGTAGGGTGAACAAATCCTTAGCGAAATATCGACAATAAAATTGACAATTAAAATAAATGACAATCAGTATCGCTAGCGTATCTTAATCGTGTGTGATACTGTAATATTTTTTTTATATTAGAGAATCTTAACATAAAATATTATAGTATCTTCACCGTGTGTGATGCGCATTATTATTTCTGTAGGGTAGTATCACTACATAGTATAAAACAAAGTCGCTTTCTCTGTCCCTATGTGTCCCTTTGTATGCTTAAATCTTTAAAACTACGCAACGAATTTTGATGCGGCTTTTTTTAATAGATAGAGTGATTCAAGAGGAAGGTTTTAGTATATAATTCATTAGGTTTTAGACAAAGCGGGCGAGGCCGCGGGCGGGAAGCTAGTAGGTAAAAAAACAAATTTATTGATTATTATCTTAAATTTATTATCGATAAACGATTACAATAAAAACTAATACATCAGTCTTTTGTAAGATAAAATTTTATAATATATTTTAAAACGTATCTTAAATGTTAACTATTATAACAAGTCTATACATTCTAATAAATTAATAAACAATTGGCACATTACTAACTAATATAGCTAATGAGATCAATTCATAGTATTTACAATTATTTGATGAACTACTTAGAATAAATACATAAAATATAAAAATTTTCGTTAAAATCTAATGAAATGTGAAATTAAACTTGGTGCAACTAACTTGTTATGTATGTTTGTTTATACATACATATAAAACAATTGATACGTGGTAGTCATTTTAAAATGATTTGAATATTTGGTTTTTATTAAACTAGATCAAAAGAAAAGACAATTTACTAGATTTAAAGTAATTTACAATCACTTATACGTTATACGCTATAAAGATTAAACAAAATTGTTCTAAAATTATTTAACAGTTAATAATAACAAATAACACTTGAACAGTAAATGTTGCATAATTGATATAATTGTTATTGTTGATATAGATCCTCTTGATGGTAGAGTCCTTGACTGATTGAAATTTACAATAAAAAATTAGCTTTAACAAAGGTATTTGTTTTAAAAATAAATTATTATTTAAACATTAACAATTAATTATTTAATCAGGCTCTATGTGTCAGAGAATATATTTAATAAATACGGCCATGTATTTTAGCACTCTAGCTTTTTAATTTGGATATTTATATAAATGTGAATTGCTAAAGACTTTATGTTATTTACAAATGACTGTAACAAGGCCTCGATAATCTGAAACCCTAATAATGTACGTATTTTATAGCCTGAATCTGTACACTCCGAAAATATTGAGTTCTCACTTGATATAGATTTTAGGTTTTACATTTTCACAATGTTTCTTTTTATTTTTCTAGATATTCTTTTTTGAATATTCAGTTTATCGAGGCCTCATTTTATATCCAAATGCTAAGCTAATTTTATTAAACTGGCTTTAGAATATTTGAACACTTTCATGTGCAATTTCTTCTACTCAATTTTCTTCGTCTTTCTTCACTTATTTCTTTTAGATAACCTAGTTCTTATTACTGACTCAAAAGTAAGCTTACTTTATAATATAAAACAATATTAAACATTGACACAAAATTCTGATAATAAAACTATGTATCGCACTTTACCTCAGTTTTAAGAAATGTTTGAAATTATTAAACATAATTAATAACGAATATGCTCAAATAACGTTTTGAATTAAGTTCCACTTAAATGAAATACACAACACTATACACTACAGAAATAGACTAAAAATTATTGAGATCAATTAAAACACATTTCTAATACTTTTGAGCATCTATGAGCAATGAGCATTTCAAAACTGCTTATTACATAATACTGAGCAACTTATTTGATTCACAATACTATAGTTTTTATTATATTTCCACATAAAATTTAGTCATATTTTAGTCACCTATTGTATCGAAATTCAAACTATTATGTAATTATGTCCGCAGCGAAACCTGTAATAAAATCAAATATTAATAACATTAGTAAGTACTGATGAAGAACTTCTTACGAATAAAATGCAAAAGAAATTTCCTGTAGATTAAAAACGCTTGATTTTGGCTTTACCGTACTCGAAACCATTTTTTTTAATATGGGATTTTTTACGATTTATTTTTTACTTATGGAGATTTTGTAAGCATTCATTTATTTAAAGTTATTTAAAACATTCGTATAAATAAATATTGATTACATTATACGAAAATGGCTATTGAAAAAACCATAAGTTACTAATTTTAAATTACCTTGATTTACAGGATAAGTAGATGTTCAGTTTTTCTTTCTATTTATAATTTTTGGTGTTTTCTCGCTTAGCTACCTATGATGTGGGGTTCTACACGTTTCTGTAAGTAAAAAGGTTATTTTTTCAAAAGAATTTGAAAATCAAATCAAAAGAGTAAAAGTTTTTAAATTAACTGGAAAAACAATACTCTTCTTATATTATAATGTATGGTGGAAATCTGACATTACTTTATATATTTATACATAAAATAAAATTTAAAATTTATTTATTTTATAAGTATAGATTCAACATTAATTTTTCAAATTTATTGTGAAATTTACACATGCATCATCTAAAAAAATATATAGAGATACTATTTTAACAAACTTTATTTATACTTTACCTCTGGAACATTTACTTCCACTATATTTTGATATGGTATCACTATCTTCGCACTCAGAACACATTTGAAAACTCGTTTCTGTAAAAAAACATGTATTACTTAAATCTAAATAGTTATAGTTATCATATATCAAGAACTTTATAAATATTCAGATTTTTAAATAAAATAACAGACAAAGACACAGAACAAATATACATTGAAGTCAAATCAAAGAGTCTCACCATCTGCACAAAGATCATAAAATATCAAACTTTCCGAAAAGAAAATTCCTACTTTGCTTTAAACAAAAGTTCTTTAAACAAAGCAAATACCGTAAAACTAACTCAAGATTCTAGAGGTGGATAATGTAGTTGAAAAAACTAAATAACACGCTTTATTAAGAACTCATTAAACTAATGTATTATCACAGATCCTTGATAATTAGTGTATAAAGTTTGAAATAAATCTGCCCATAAAGTGGATCAAAATCGAGTCAGAGCGGCCGTACACGGACTGCTTCAAGCAGTTGAGACCGACTGCTTGTAGCCACGACCGCGCGGTGAACTATACAGCGGTTGTACACCTGCAGCTCGAGCAGTTAACGGCTGAGCGACGTTCACGGACTGCTCGAGCGGGCGGTCGTTGACTGCTCGAGCTGTCACTACCAACCGCGCAGTTAACGGCTTGAAGCGGTCTCGACTGCTCGAGCAGTCATGTGTACGGCAGTAAATGAATGACTGATGTTACATACAAACATACAGGTGAAGCTAATAAAAGCGTGAGAAATCCTTTTGTCTTTACCTGTATCACAGTATTTGTGTTTATGACTGTTCGGTGGGTCCTGGTTGTCGACATGTCCGAATGTTCTGAAGCCAACCGCGAACTGGGCGTATGGACTTATTTCGTATAGTTCTGTATTAAAAAGAACACTCTCTGTTACACTAATTATTCAAATGTAAAAAAGAATGATATAATTTACTATCATGATTATAAAACCGACAACATTGGAAGCGCGTGGCTTGAAAAGATTACTTAATAGATATCAAAACTTAATGTTCAAGTAGAGATTACCAAAAATAGTATTAGTCTACTACAGCTAAATTTAAGAACAATAATGATGAAAGTTAGTATAGACAGAATGAAAATGAAGGTGATAGTAATAATAGTGATAACGCAACAATAAGAATTGATGATGATAAATAAAATACTGATAAAAAGAGTTAGACTGTGGTTAAGGAAGAGGATGAAGATGAAGGGGATAACGGTGATGACAAAGATGAATATAAAATAAGGATAAAAAGGAGGATGATGATAATATTACGGTTGAAAATAATGTTAGAAAAGCAAAAAACTTACCATGTTTACTATTATTTCTAACTGGTATTGGTGTGCTATAGATCCTATTTTGTGCGTTCAGAGCATTTTCTTTAGCAGCTAAATTGCCATGAGAATTATTGGTGGTAATGTTACTTTCAGATTTATTGTCTATTGTTATTGAATCCCTGTATTGAGTGAAGTTACCGTTTCTGCGAAAAAAATTGTTGATTTTACTACTTGAAAAAGGAAATAAAGAGAAGAAAAAAAAGGAAATCACATTTCTATCAGTCACTGGCCCTATTGTTACACAGAAATAACACGTTATAGCAACATTATTAACATTCTCTTATTGTTACTGGCTTCTTTATTATGTAAAAATCATAAATCATAATTATTTAAATGTTTTCATACCTCTGTCTTTTCAATAGTATATACACACAGCAAACAAGGCATACCAATAGCAGCACAGAGCTGAATATTATCACAAACATATTCAAGTCAAACATCTCTGATGGTGGACCGACTTCACCTAAAATAGATTAAACTCCATTTAATAATATTATTCCTAATTAAACAAAATCTACAAGACAAAGAGTAAAATCACTGAAGATATCTTCTAATAATAATATCAAGTAAATCTGACCTTATAACTGAATTAATTGACAAAATAGTAACGTTGAAAAAATTTATAAAAGACACAAAGAAAACAAAATACTTACTGCCATCCAAGTTTTTGGTAGCATAATTATAAATGCTGCTAACGCTGCCAGCTTCATTCGAAGCAATTATACGGACCTGGTACCATGTACCAGGCAACAGATCCGATATCGCAAACGAACTAGACCGATAGCTAGGAGCTTGGTACAGGGGCAGGTTCCAACTTGTATCTGCATACGTCTGTTGAAATAAGATTACTTTGAATTGAGACGGTGGAGTCGTAAATCCTTAAGACCTATCAAATTTTCAATTTTGGGTGAAAATGTGAATTCAGGTATTCTGGTCGTCTTAAGTCGAGTTGCAGTACCTAATTTAAATAAAATCTATTTCCAAAATAAATAACAATACAGTCGTTTTACATGTTTATGTTTACTTTATTAATTATAGAAATAAAAGTATATTACCATACATGTTAAATATTTGTACATGATGAGAAAAGTTCAAAACCAAAAGAATATTATCATCATCATACCTAACAATATTTTGTAAAAACTTCTTTTGATCTAATAGTAGCCAGAATAACTCGACATACAAAACTCATAATTTCTCAACACATAATTATTCACGTTATCATTGTACAGTTACCAGTGTATTCCTCGCTCTACTCCACAACCGCGACCCAAGAGTACGATATTCAACGTCCCAAGCGCGCATGTCACAACCACCGTCCTCCCAACCAGCCAATTGAATGTAAATATGGGAACTGTTACTCCATAACCATTCGTTTGATGATGGTGGTATAGGTACTGTAAAATGTGTGAAAATTTAATCCCTAATATTTTTTATACGCAAATTACTCTGTCTGTCTCTTTTTCACGCCTAAATCACTGAACCGACTCCGATGAAATTTGGTGTAAAGATCGTCGAAGAACTGAGAAAGGACAGTAGATATTATGTCAAAATTTTTTTGACTACGTAGTCAGAAAGCTTAAAAGAAAGGTTGAATAATAAGAAAAATGTTCCTAAAACTTTGAAGTTTCTAGTAATAATATTCTTATTGTGGTAAAACCTAAATCCGGGTTAGAACTGTGAGCAGATTAGAATAAATTCTAAATGACGTGGGTTCGTAAGCGACTTTGGGATCAAAACGTCGCGTCGCCACGGATAAACGTGTAACGTGGGTCAAATCCATTTATTTTCTGATTCGAATAATTAAAAGAAAAAAGACTCATTGTTTTAATTCCATACTATTGGAAACTATGAAATCAAAGTCAAAACCTAATAACCACATAAATAAGTAGAAAGGTTTAAATCTAATACATTTTTAAAAGTACAAAATAAATACATACCACTACCCAAAGTATTTACATCCATATACGCAGGCTGTGATGTGCCAACTTTATTTGTCGCAGTTATCCTTACAGAATATTTGGTTCCACATTTAAGACCGGATAATGTGTGCTTTTGTGTATTAGATAAGTTTGGTAACTCATTATGGGCCCAGGCTTCTTGCCATGGACCATTCGCTTCCTTCCATGTTAGACTATAGGCTACAAATAAAACATCATAAAATTGATACTTATTAAGTAGCAAATATTAGTCGTTTGTAGGATAATAATTAGAAATATAAATACATATTTTTAATTGTTTATAATGAAACTGACTGGCTATTGTATATTAATAGTATACCATTTCACGAGCCATTTGGTAAAAGAGTGGGCGTTAAAGTTTATCGGACTACAACAAAATGAAATGAAAACATAATCTCTGGGGTACTCACATATTTTCTGTATCGAAGTCCTATTCATTGTCGGATAGTGCGGTTGTTCCCATTCAACTAAAATAGAATCTTTGTACGGCGTTGCTCTAAGTATAGGAGAGTCTGGTAATGGTTGAACTACAACTATGTATTTAACAGAATCTGAGCCGTACAAGTTCTTTGCTAGACATGTATAATTACCACTTAGAGATTCGTCAATATCTGGAACAATGATATCAATAAGTTTGTTTAAAGTTTCTTCGAAATCTAGTTCTTTTATTTTATAATATTTGATATAGATTTTATTCTAAAAAAAGAAGAATAGACAGAACACCTATGACACAAGCTAACAAGTACACAATATCATTTTATCAAAATTTAAAGACAATAATTATTAAGTCAGAGAAGTTGATTATTCATTTTTAAAACATCAAATACCTGCTAACGATGAACTTATTGACGAAATAATTAACATGAAAAAACATCACAGACATTAATCGACACAAAATAAAGAAAACTTCACACTTACTGTTAATAAGCAGAGTATCATCGTGGTTTCTGGTGAATCTGGGATGGTGCGTGATGATGTTGTGGTTGTGGTACCACACGGTGCGCGCGGCGGGCGAGCCCACACACGCACACCGCAAGAGAAGGGATGAACCAGCGCCTACTGATACCGTGCCTCCTAATGATGATACTCCCGCGACAACTGTATTGATAACAGTGGTTAAAGAACTAGCAAATGAAATACTTTATTTTCATTAAAATTCAACACAAGTTTGCTAAAAATTAATAATCTTTTTTATGTACCCCGCGGATTCTGAATGCTAAATTTTATGAAAATTACTATACCACTTCATTGCTTCAGATAAATTGACAGGTAATGAAGAGGATTTAAAAATATAGAAATTGTTCTCTTATGGAAAAATCGTTATCTTATTTCTTACTGTAAGTGTAAGTGAATAAAAGATGTTAAGTTCTAGAAATGATATTTAAAGACTGTTTAGTGTTTAATTTATTGTATTTCTATCATTTTTTCCACCATGCACGTAGTTACTTTATTAATTTTGCTTTAAATCTTACCTCTATGCGTTGGTGTTTGTGTGAGTCGTTTACTAGCCCTCCCTTCTCCAACATGAGTGGAGGCACATACCCAGGCTTCATAAGTACGTCCAGTACTTAAGTCCTTCACTTCAGCTGTGTTGCGATTTGCTTCTACTTTCTGTGTCATCACTGCTTCACCGGATCCCCTGAATAAAATAAAAGAAGCTATAACTCGATCTCGATCGATGGTGGCTCAAAATTCACGGTCTATTTTTGAAAAAAGTGAAGAATTTGACACCAAAGTAAAAATGAAGTTGCTACAATCGATGCAGAAATTCATAATGAGGATACCTATAAATTCTTTCAGAGGGAACAAAAATTAACGTACAATGATGAAGAGATATAAGTGACATTCAAAGACGGATTAAGGAAGAAAAAGTTTTATTTTTGTATAAGAAATGTTTATATCTTACCCCACAGGCTTTACATAAACAGTATAGTATATAATTTCACCATTTGGCCGATCCGGTGGTTTCCAACTAATTAGCAGTGATATCGGTGAAAGCACTAGAACTTTTATATCTGCTGGTGGACTTGGCACTGTATAAAATAAGATTGATTTTTTATGAATATAAGCTAGGGAATAATAGTGGGCTAAATACAGATCCTTGCGCAACACCAAAGAGAGTTGACTTTTAAAAATCTTGCGGTCTTTTTTTTAACACTTGAGTGTACGTTGTGGATTACAATATTTTAATTTAAGTAATAGAGCTAGATAGGCTTAATAATTACCATCCTGTAACGTAGTGCATACAATAGGATATGAAAACGGTCCAACACCATAACTAGAAAATCCTGCAACTTTGATTGTATAGTTTGTATATTTTAACAGATTCTGAATATATTGCTCCGTGTGTAAAGAAGTTTGATTCTGCCAATCGGTATCTGAAACAATGATATCATTTTACCTAATGAATATAAATATTTTTCCGTCTTGATTTTCAAAATATAAGAAAAATCTCAATTATCACATTCCCGTTAGTTGTAAACCACAATTTTACTTGACATATATTTTTTTTAAAGCATTATTAAAGTATGTAATTTAACAATTATCCCATCCCAACTACAGACATTTTTTTAATATTCTATTAATCCCAGCGCTTCGAACACTAAGCAACGAGAATATTCGTAAAGATACTTTAATTATTGCTTATCGCTTATATTTTCTACCGTAAAATCGAACACTGCAAAAAATACAACTTCTTATTGAGAGTAAAAAAAGCCACGTACCTTCAGTACCATAAAGAATGGTGTAACCAGCGATGTCAGTCCCGTGTCGTGGTGTACTGATTGGTTGCCAACCAACTCGTAATGAGGTTGAAGACACTGCAGTACATTCTACTGAAGATGGTGCACTTTCGGGAGCTAATAAAAGAATAAGAAATACTATTGATGATGGAACAATAGAGTAAAATGAAGGAGATACACAAAATTATGATACAAATTAATAAAATTGAAGGCTTGTAATTCAAACTAGTAGTTAGTGTCAAATGTTATATAATTCACCGCGCTCTCACTGCGCTCAATGCTCTCAAGAACAACCCAGAATGTGATCTGTTTTCGGATAGATGATGCTCATTGTTGTCGGCTTGCTTGAGCTTGTGATTTTTTTTTTATTACTAGCAATCGATTATTGTTATTTATAAATTGTAATTTGATTTTTTTTTTGTTCATATAATCTAATATAATTTATGTAATGTGATATAATTAATGTAGTTTGTGTAATACCGTTTAATAAATAAATAATATTGTATCTTTTTTTATCCATCCATCTTTCGAATCGACTGATAAAAGTGAAAAGTTTCGTAGAAAAATTAAACATTTATGCCAAGGATACTTTTTGACGTGACAACGTCTTATAATTCGTTCTTAGCGCCGGCTGCACGCACGAAAAAACATGATTCATGCGGCGTTACCTCGCTCTGAGGCGTTCCATGTAAAGCTTGAAGTGCAAGCGAGAGCGCGGAACGAGCGACAAAGAAGCACAATCGGACGTTGTCACGTTCAACTATCGTCAGTAAACCGACTTTACAGACAACCAATTTTTTATTGGTCTTACGGACAAGGATAATATTAGCACTCTCCGAATAAATGAGGTACGATTTTCCAGGAAATATTTAATTAAGATAAAAACTGACCTCCTTCTCTAGTTTCTTGGAATACAGGTGAAGAGAATGGTCCTGCTCCAGCGCTGTTGAATGCTGATATTGAAACAGCGTATCTGAAATTATTCAGTTAACTAAGAACTTAATGAATTGAAGAAACAAAACAGGGTAAGGAAAATTTTATAAGTACAGTGAGTAATTTTGGTTTATTTCCTTACTAGTTTTGTTATGTAGATATTGAATATGTTCAAGTATACACGTACCGAGTTTAAATTAAGTCAATTAAAGTTAAATTAATACAGATTGTAACTACATACTGGATTAAGTCCGATTAAAATATTGAATGGTTATTTTGTAAAGCTTAGTTTAAAATACATTGCGCTTACCTTGTATTTTTCAATAATCCGCTTATTGTAGTTTCTTGTCTACCATTTTGGTGGGAAACCTTTATTACTCTAGTGTCTGTTTCTTCTATTACTATAATAAATAATACAATTAGTGTATTGCCACTGTTATTAAATCAGTATTATAATATTTTTTGAATTATTTTGAAAAGTGAAATAAGAAGGCGATTTTTTATTCTTCCTTGATTTTTTAAAATGTTCATAATATGTACATAAAATTACTAATATAATAATTTATCTATTTGATACAAAATTGACAGGTATTTATAAATTAAAAAGGTTGAATTGGCATCTAAGTTACTCATTGCAATAAATTTACTGAATTAGCTATAAGCGTTTTATACAGATCATCATTATTATCTCATCTAGATAGAAGTTAACCTACTTGGTCCCAGATTCTGCGGCACTGCCTTAACATGATATCCAGTGATGTGACCGTTATGTGACAGAATATCTGGTGCCGCCCACAATACATGTAGACCACCTGGTTCGTCTGTCTGTGTGACTCGAATGTGTTGTGGAGGAGCTGACGGTGCTGTTTAGTAATAATAAATTAGTTTGTTAAACAAAAATTAGTTGGATTTGTAGGTGCTTGTAAAATGGCTGTAAGTATAAAGAGTAAACATTCATTTTTTCAGTCAAAACAAATCATGCTGTGGATTTAATTTGGTAATATACTTTGGATATTATACGGATAAATTTAATTGTCTGTTGTGTTAAAATTACGGAAAGTGCGTAACAATGAAATTGAAAAGGAAACTTGTAGAATCAAGTTTTACAATTGATATAAGTTCAGACCGGTTTAAACAACGTTTAAAAATTATGTATGAAAGCCGAAATCTCTTCAATTTACTCGTCAATGTTGTGAATGGATTGGCAAGGTCAAGGCAAAATCAAGAACAAATATATCTCTGTATCTACATGTAAATTATCTTACGTTCTTCCTGTGTAGTCAGATGGACTGGTTCAGTGAATCTGCTGACTGCAACCTGGTTGACGGTGGCCACTCTGACGGCATAACCACTAGCTGGTCGAAGATTTTGAAGGTCGAATGTTTGACGAAGTTCGTTTTCCTTACTGTGTGATAATGAAAAGTTATGTTGATGATGTTAAGTTAGATCTGAAGGTCGTGCCAGAAAAAGTAGGAATGAAAAATAATGAAATGAAAAAAGGAGAGTTAACCTACAATGAGTATTCACGGATACACAAGTTTTAGATACATATTTTTTTATAAATAATATATTTGGATTTTTGGAAATACATTTGATAAAACACCAAAAAGAAGACGGGGCGAGTGACTAGATAAGTATTATAGGTAGATGAATATACATGAAATAAACCAAGAAACGTTATTTGAAAATTTATTTCAGTGTTGTCACAAATAATATAATACTAGGTAATGCTAATAATATAACGCCTACCTATAATAACAAAGGGCGATAGAAGAAATAGATAATACTATACATAAAAAGATACCAAAAAAGTTTAAAAATAGATTCGAAGAAGGCGTAGGCATAGAAACGGGGTTAATCTTTGGTATTTAGGCACCGTCTTAATTTTATTAATCTCATCGCCCATTCAGTGATAAAGTTATATAGTTTATTTTAAGAACAGATCTATCAAAAATTGTATAAAAATATAAATAGAATATGTACAAAATAAAGTCAGTATTACACTTATTACACTTTTAACCATGTAAAGATTTCAATATTTGGACAGTCTATTTGTTACAATAGCTAAAACGTAAACTTAGAGTAGTAGAGCATTTCAATTATTTTTTTCATTGCAGTTTAATAGAAAACAAAACTCCCTTTGGCACAGAAAGCTTATCAAAATAATAATATTATCTAATATCTAATATCTAATATATATTATAAAGGCGAAAGTTTGTATGGATTTATGGATGTATGGATGTTTGTTACTCTTTCACGTAAAAACTACTGAACCGATTACAATGAAATTTAGCACACATATAGAGGGGAACTTGGATTAACACATAGGATAGTTTTTATCCCGGAAATCCCACGGGAACGGGAACTATGCGGGTTTTCCTTTGCAAACGCGGGCGAAGCCGCGGGCGGAAATCTAGTATACTATACTTATAGAACATTTATTTGTAAAAAGAGCAGCTTGTAAAATATGATATGTGTGTATGGAAAATCGATTTGTAAAAAGATAAGCTTGTACATTTTTTCGTGGGCATGGTATTAATGGGTTTGGATTTAAAATATTGAAAATAAAAATATGTTAAAAGACTTACCTCGAAATATTAAACGTGCTACCAAGCTCCCATCTAACATCAGCAGTATGCGCAAGCGCATACTGTATGGTATACTGGTGTGCCGCGATACGGTCGTTCGGTCTCCATGATATCGTGGCGGTCCGGGACTGGACGGAATCCACCCGTAGTTCTGATGGAGGGGTGGGAGGTTCTGGAAGGTTTTGAATTTTAGAACAGACTAGCTGTCCTCCGCGGTTTCACCCGCATTGCTTCGCTCCTGTTGGTCTTAGCGTGATGATATATAGCTTATAGCCTTCCTCAACCGAAAGAATTTTTCAAATCGGACTAGTACTTCCTGAGACTAGCGCGTTCAAACAAACAAACTCTTCAGCTTTATAATATTAAGTAGGTATAGATAGAAGTGGATATATACGAAAATACTAATCGCTGGTATATTGTTCACTTTAATTAGGTCTTGATATTTTGCAAGCTTAAAAGGACCTTTCTTTAGTCCGGAATTACCATTAGACAATATACTTGAATGCATGAATAGTATTAAAAGTTAATAAAATCGTAGGACGTTTCGTTTCAATAATGTGATATCTTAATATCATTTAATTAATTAATATCATATTATAGAAGACAGATCTACAAAATATGATATTTCAACATAAAATTTAAAAATAATTATAAGTCCTATTATCACGTGGCTATAATTGAAAGATACGAAGTGTACGAAAATTAAAATTTTACCAGTTTTCTATATGAAATAGTACTATTCTATAATTACTCAAGGGTCTTACCCAAAATAGTGAGGTATACGTTATAAGTGCCTGCGCCAAAGGGATTACTCGCTCTGCACTGGTATAAGCCCCCGTCGCTGGCTTCAGCATATTGAATATTGATTGTGCTCGACAATCCAGAGTTTGTTTTTATTTCTGATAGCTTCCACCTATAGGATAGTTACAAATTATTCGTGTGTTAAAGCTTTTCAAATTCATTTATCCACTTGTTATTAATTTATTAATTACTATGTTAGTACAGTACATTAATTAATTATTATTATAAATTTAAAATAAATTTATCTTCAGAAATAAGAGCAATATCTTGTACAATAATTTTAATTATCAGTTTTACAAGACGGAAACTTGGCCAAAGTTTTTAAAACACCATTTTATATCACATTTTTTTTATTAGTTTCATTATTTTCCATTAATATTTTCCTCTTTATTAATTTCTGGATACTGCTATCAATTTCTGAACTGCCACATTTATATCCTTTAATAAAAACTCTGATTTAGATGTCTGGTAAAACCTTACCTAAGAGAATGTAGATCCATTGTATGGCCATGTCTAATCCATTGAATTGTTACAGGATGGTCACCCAGAGCGTTACATTCGATGCTTGCTGACTGTCCCAAACGAGAGGTGATATTGGATGATGGGGCAGCAAAATGAACAGGTTCTATAAGGGAAGAAGATTATTTGGAGGAAGATGGAATTCCTCAATAGGAAATTCATACATAGAAAACTATTTAAAAGTGCAAGTGTGAATATTATGACACTACATGATTGAGTTTAAGAAGTACTTAATATAGTTAATGATAACAGTAGAATTTTAACTAGAAATAACACTAAAGGGTTAGAAGGGAAATGATAACTTTCATATTTAAGAGAACTGTTAAAACAAGTAGAATTAATAATGAAGTTCTATGCACTAGAACGATTTTTATTGAAACAATTTTATTTAGAAGTATTAACAGGTAAAATATTCGATAAGTTTTCCTTTCTAAAACTTTTCGATAACTTAAAGTTTATACTTCAGGAGGCAAATCCTCTGACTGTTCTTTCAATACTCTTATGTTTTATTTGCTAATGTTTACATTTACTCTGGTGACTTAATTCCAATATTCATTCTTTTCCACACTTTAAATTTTCTTTTTGTCTAAAAGTTGTGTTATTTAATAAACAATGATAATTAAAATTTAAGAAGATTAATACCAACTATTCACAGAGATCCAAATGGTCTTGCTGAGCGGTGTGCCGACGCCATTTTCAATGTTACAAGAATATAACCCTTCGTCTGACAGCGACACTTCATCTATAACAAGTGTCCCATTTGCTAGACTTAGTATCCCACCACCAGCCAATTCTAATACTGGCTGCCATGTTCCCAGAATAGCTAGAAACACAAAATCAAACTTCAGAAAAACGTACATACCTGATTACGTATTGTTTTGTTCTTTAAATTAGTTTTATAAAGGTAAATATAATTTAACAAAAATATTAATGGCTTTGTTACTAAATTTGTTAAGACTGTTAATTCCTGTTTCCTGATCAAATTGTGAAGTAAAGATTTATTGTGATTAAAACGTGTTTTTTTCTATGCAATTACTAAATGGCCTTTATATCCTACGAAAGTGGTTTTTTCCGATTTTAATTTTAATTTTACACACACAATATTGCCACAGGTAATAAACTTAAAGGACACATAGTATTCTTACCATCTTTCTTCATCCAGTGAACTTGAGGTTTAGGGTATCCACTCGCACTACAAGAGACGGTGCCTCGTCTGCCCAGAAGCAATGAGGAATTAGACGGCTCTTCTAACCATTTTGGTGCCACTGTATAAAAAAAATAATGTACTGGATTGATAAATATTTTAAAACTTTTAAAGAGTAGAAAAAATTCGATAATAATGTGGAATTTGACCAAGTCCTTCGCTATATCATTATTGATATACATGCCACCAACGAATAATAATTTTGTTCCTTAGAATTGTTCTTATCTGTCTGTATTTTTGAATTTATATATATAATTAATTGTATTTACCTTACCTTTTATATACAGTTCCGTAGTTTTATTAACAGTAGCAACATGATTAGTGGCAACACATGTATAAGTACCACAATGTTCTAGAGAAACCCGTTTTATCACTAGAGCACTGAAGAGCTCAGAACTGCGTTCAACCACCTGTTGAAAAATTATCTTTATTACTACGCAGTAGGTCATCTTTTCGTTAAAATAATATAATACATAATGCTCCTTCTACACACTAAATTATTGTTTCCACATTACATAGCGGAATAGTGAGAGAGTATGTTTCATCACGATATGTTAAAAGAAGGAAACAAGTATAGTTGACAGACTGGAAAGGCCGAATTCTGGTCAAGAACAACCTAATTACCATAAAAATAAGGAATGTTTTTATTTTTTAGGGAAAAACACCGGAAAAACACTTTTAAATTTCCCATACAACGCAATAAAGCCACAAAAAATTTCAATTTAACAAACTTATTGTATACTAGCGGTCTGCCCCGGCTTCGCCCGTGGTACATATTTACGTTTTCTCTATAAGAACCATCCTCGTACTTCAAGGAATATAA
>CAJQZM010033377.1:0-22001 GCA_907164665.1 Colias nastes
TCCCTCCCGTTCAATGTTGGAACCAAGAGTGTCGTCGTCCTCGGCGGGGCAGCTGCAGCGTCGCGGTGGTGGTGATTGCCGCAACACTCTCTGGAATCGCAGGTGTGCGCGATGTCGCAATCGCTACTAGGTACAAGTCCTTCTTGGGTGGCCCAATGCATCCTCTAATAATTAAGGCGTGTTATATGTAGGTACATAACAATCTGACATGTTTCAATAAATTGTATACATCTATTATTCTCTCAGTGAAAGGTCTTAACAAACAGAGTCAATACAATTTTTCGTCAAAATTTCAAAGGGACAAGGCCTGTGAAAGACGTAACGTTAAGGTTGTAACAAAAACGAGTACTAAGATGTTGTATTCTCAAGAGTCGGGAGTGTGTTAAATAACATGGCCGCTTGGGAGATCTCACTTTACAAAGTCAGAGATATATGTCCCGGGTTACGTTTCGCCATGACTTTTCGAATATTGTGACGAAAAGTTTATCTATATTATACCTATGTATTAAAACTATATTTTATATTTAACCTTTATACGAAAAAAGAAGTATCAATTCTCATTTATTTTAACTTTCGATAGTCACGTCAGCTAACATACATTCCTATTAGAAACAATAAAATATTGTATGTAGTTATTTTTAATTAGTCCTTATAATGCTGTAACCATTAAGCGTCTACTTTATTACTACTAAAACATTTACACAGTTATTTATCTTCGCTATACATTAACCAGGTAGGAGGGCCAAAACCTTTTTCCATTAATAACATTTAGATAATTAGCAACAAATTTGCTAGTGTTCTACATATGTGTTGTAAAATCAGTTTGTAGAAAAATATACGTATGTGTTTATGTGTATGTAATTAAAGAACAATATACAAACGTCTGAAAACTACTCAATTAATTTAAAGTTAGTTAATGTCACCGTCAGTAATCCGTACTTTTAAGCCCACCTAACCGAAATGAACTCTATAAAATAATTATCGCGGCGATGTTTCATGAAAATTGTTCTTTACTCAGCAAAGTTATAACTTCAAATATTAGCACAGCGTTGCGAACAAGTCGGAGTCATGTAATTTCCTTTGTGGTGGCAAAAGACTTGTAATCTTCGAGCGTGCGTCAAGTTTTGTTAGGAAAATATTTCGTCTTGTCTCGATGTAATGTCATACATTCGCGTGGCTGTGACGGCTTGTAATTTCGTGTGTACTTATTTGTAATTTATGAGTCGTGGGTTACGCTTTATCTATGTCGTTGATCTATATATTATATGGGACACATTTTAGTACTAATAATTCGTGTATTTGAAGCATACTTCTTCTTGGTCCGGTTAGACTACATAATATATTCTATCTCGTTAAATATGTTCATATCATTAACTTTTACGAAAACAACTATTTTTATTGAATATTGAATACAAATACCAAACATAATTTACGTATTGTATTTTTCTATATAAATTTGGACGACACAATGTACGATTATGTAAAAATATAAAGGTTATATTATTTACAACTATAACTAAAGTATGAATGAACAATATCAATAAAATGATACTTCATTTTATAGCTTTAGTTATAAAAGTAAAGTAATAAAACTGTGAATGTAATATTTTTATCAGAGGCCCAGGAATGATTTATCCTACGGCCTAATTACCTCTCGAATCACAGGGGTGCCACTCTGAACACAGGTTCATTAAAGTTATTTATGAATATGGGATATCCAAATTAATTAATTAGTGTTATTGTTATTCGTTTGATTCCATTAGTTAACAATAAGGTGTGTGATGTACTTTCCTGTTATTGTTCATTAGTTAGATTACAAATCTCACGTAAAATTAATATGTAAAACTACTTACCTTAGTTACTCAATATGTAAATGTATATCATTAGATACAATTACAAAGAAACATGTTCTTAAAGTTATAAATTGTAGTAGTTACCAATTAATCAATAAGGACTAATAATGGACCTTTACTTTATATGTAGACTTAAATACTAAAGTCTATAAAAGCTCGAAAGAAACCCATCAAAAGTAAAATTAACTCATCTAATGTACCTATGTGTTATTTTTGCTAAAAATATCGACGTAAGATTTGCAATTACGTAGGCACCATATGAATATTAGAATATATTTTTATTAGAATATTTTTGAAGAGGCGTAGGAAAATTTTCTATTGTGGGAATAAGGCTTTTATGCCTACGCTTATTAGCGAGACCTGGCGCTACGTAAAGTAGGTATAATTTTATCGCTGACGTATTGTTGAAAAAATGTATTTATTATTCTTTTACTGGAATAATGTTGTAGTCATAACAAGCAACTTCAAATGGCTTACTTATTTCTTTGTAAACTATTAATTTATTCATTTGAAACAACAGTTTATTTCCAAGACTTCTATATGCTTTTTAATCGAACATATACAATGTGATGTAAAAGTAATTATTCATTCACATACAATCGATCTGTTTTCCATCCTCACATCAATTTTCTATTCATAATATAATGGTTAACATCCAGCAGATGAACGGAGCAAGGAATAAATTGCGTTATCAGATTAAATAGAATCCAATAAATCCAGATACAACAATCCATGTGGGAGCCGGGAAAGATCAATATATCACAAGTAATCCGTCTATGAAACAGGAGCTAGCAAAATTGTACCAATTCACGTTATACAGGCTAAATTTAGATAGCAATTATATTCGATACAAATTTCATCTTGCTACCGAACACTTCCAATCTGAAGAGCTTTGATTTAATTAAATAGTGAACGGATAAAAATATTTTTGTATAGTTTATATTCGTGAAGACCGTAAATTGAGTCAATTAAAATGTCCATTGAACAATGCCAATACTCGTATTTCCAAGTTTTATAATGAAATACAATATGCGCTCTACGCTACTATTAAACGTACTAACAAGGTACTAACGTACGTATTATGTAAAAGCGTAACGTAAAATGTATACATGTATGTTTATTATGTTTTTTTTTTTATTTTCGTTACAAAAATCTCCAATATAACTTAAAAATCGAACTATAAATTTTGCTGTAACAGAAACGTCGATTAACTTTTTTGTTTTTTAAAAATAAAAACAATCTCCGAAAAACTGGGGCAAAGCAAAAGTTTAAAAGTGAATCAATTTACATGTGCCTACAAATTCATCCTTTGAATTCGCATAAAACGCAGTGCCCATCAAATATTCTGCGCAAACGAGGCGTTGTAAAATATGCAGAGCGCTCGGAACGGCAACTATAAGCGTGAAATTTTCACGAGAAAATACAGATAATGTTATGCAACAGATTATTGGAATAGTCAACTCTTGAAATAAATTTTATCCGTGTCGTGTCGACATCAAGTACGTCCATGATATTTCTGGGAGTCGAAAATTTTATGTAACTTTTGACATCAGTATTCTTTTATGTTCAACCGATGTCACCATCTCAAACATTTGATAAACGAGACGAATTGGGATTAGCATCAAAGTTAAAAGTTATTAAAATTGCGATTTAGCGCATACACGCAACGTTGTTAACTCAATTATACCGAAGGTGTTTACCTAATTATAGAAGCGGTAAGCCAAAAGAGGATTATCGCTGTAATGGGTTTACGCAAGCCGTAAGTCTTGTTTAGTGACAAATATAAACGTGCCGTAGTTACGAGGGCGAGGTAAACGCTCGTAAAACTAAACATTAACCGCCCAGATGTTAATGGTTACCTCCTGCAGTCATGTTGGAGGTATGTGTAAATATAGTGCTTTTGAACTCGATCGTGTCAACGCTGCAGTTGTTTTAGTTGGAGTGTTTATTGTTCTCTGTTAAATTTGCCTGTGTTCAAGTGAATTCGTGATTCGAATTTGTTCAGTGTTAATTTACGATCGTATCCAAACATAAACTAATACGTATCCATTATTGTGTCTATTATTTATATGTCAAGTAATTATTATAATTTCAAAACAAATTAATATATATTATAAATAAACTCGATATAACATTTATACACCAGGCTTCTACCCTGGTGCCTGATTTAGTAAAAGCTCATTGTCACACTGTTTGTATGCATTTCCTGAGAACATTTACTATGGTAATGTTTATTTTTTTTACACCATATGAAAGTAGAGATTTCAATGAACAAAAGGCTTCCCAAGTTTTTGAAAAAAGCTGATATTTTGACGGGTGAATTTTCGATTGAAAATTAGGTTGTTTTTTTGGTATTAATTCAAAATAAGGCGAAAAAATAAATATTTTCAATCAAATAAATTACAGTGTATTTGGGACATAATAAAGTAAGTTTTCACCAAATTTCGTAGAAAAAAAATAAATTTTGAAGTAGATAAAAATAAAGAACCAAAATCTTGGTCTTTTGAATTTTTCACCTAAATTTTGAGGTTATGTGAAAAAATTGTAAATACAAAAGTTGTAGATCTTTTTATTACGTACAACTTTGCCATTGAACTTTTTTCCGTAGGACTTGTAGTTTTGTCGGAAATCGAGAGAAACCATTTTTTTCTCTTAAAAGCTCCCCCTCCCACTTCCCGAACTCGGATTGACCGTAATTTATTTTTCCTTTTATTTTTATCATATTCCCCTCCTTTTCTAATGGGTTTCATCCTACTGCGATTTTATTTTGTATCCAGTATCACCGGTACAAATTATCAAAATATTGACATATTTAAGTAGCGCATCAAATTTCACGTCAAATCTATACTAATATTATAAAGCTGAAGAGTTTGTTTGTTTGTTTGTTTGTTTGAACGCGCTAATCTCGGGAACTACTGGTCCGATTTGAAAAATTCCCACGGTGTTAGATAGCTCATTTATCGAGGAAGGCTATAGGATATATATCATCACGCTAACGACCAACAGGAGTGGAGCCACGGGGGTGAAACCGCGTGGAGCAGCTAGTTAAAAATAAAGCTCAAAGATAAACTATCGAATTCGTCAAAATGAGAAGACAATGGGTGCTCCTAAGGGTCGAGGTGCTTTAGAAATTGTCGACCCACATTTGGGTCACAGTGACGCCGCCGCTGACATTACTGAAAACTTGCTCTCATTTGCGTTGTTTGTGAAAACTGGTGACGGCCTACGACTTCGTTTAGATATCACTTCAATTATCAAGCGTACAGAAAAAACGTCTAGATTTTTAGACGTCGCGGGAAAGCGTTGAACAAAATTATGTAACCTGTATTCAGTTGCCGTGATAAATCCTATATACACTTATAGTTTGTCTCTCATTCTAGTGAAAAACAATGTTTCCTATTCTTATAAGAATCTACGTTATCATCAACTGATTTTATTGTGAAGATAATTATAAATGTTCATAAGCTTAAATTAAAATAATAAACACACGTAATAAATCCATAATTATCATTACCTTTATCGACACGAGCGCGAACAAAGACAAAAATGTAGAAAATACATCTGAATTTTTTTGTCTCGTTGACTTTCTCCTGTAGGTCAAGATGATGCCTTCAAATTTTCAGTCCCCCAAGACGAGGGCTCTTTACAACATGGATACTTAAAAGTTAAAAAGAATTTTAATCTAATGCTGAACCACCAGAGAAGTGCCTTTTACCGATCCACGTTTCGCTTTGTGGAACGAACACCTACTCGATAATAATTTGTGAAAATGCTGACCGTAATTATGTATAGATCGCGTGATGTTATTTTAATATCTTGCGAGATGTGCGAAAAATGTACGTTCTAAATTATAGATTTTGATTCAGGACTGAAAATGTGCTAATGAAAATCTGTAAATTCATGAAATTTCGTAATTAATATATTATAATCATGCATAATTATTTATTCTTAATACTTCAACACTAAAATGTTTTTCATAATATTAGGACCTACGTCTTATCAGAACTGCAGCTCACTCATTTAAAACGCGATTAACTTGGAAAAAATGCCTTGAACTCGTTAAAAAAGGAAAGCTGATTTTTTTTTTTTTTTTTTTTTATATTATCACCAACAAAAGAGCAAGCGAGTTACTTTTTGGAAGCTCGTCGCCGCCCATGAGCGTTCGCATTGTCGGGCACTTTGCGAACGATTTGTTGGCCTTTCAGGAATTTATACGCTTTCTTCTTGAAGGTGTCCATGTCGTATAAGTTAGGAAACACCGAGGCAGGGAGCTTGTTCCACAATAGCGTAGTTCTCGGCAAAAAGTGTCTCGTGAATCGCACAGTAGACGAGCGCCACGCATCCAGGTGGTGAGGATGGTATTTTAGTTTGTGTCGCGCAGTGCGGTTGTGGAATTGCGCAGCTGGTATTAACTGGAATAGTTCCTCAGAACACTCTCCATTGTATATTCTATAAAATACGCACAGTGATGCAACATCACGTCGCAGTGCTAGTGGGTCCAGCCGATCGGTGAGCTCGGGTCGGTCGACGATTCGAGATGCTCGACGTTGAAGGCGGTCAAATGGAAGCAGCTGATATTGGGGTGCTCCAGCCCAGAGATGAGAACAGTATTCCATATGTGGCCTAACTTGGGCCTTGTAAAGTTGTAGGCGATGAGCTGGCGTGAAATACTGTCTCGCTCTTGCGAGCACCCCTAGCTTCTTTGAGGCTAGTTTAGCCTTGTCTTCCAAATGACCCCTGAACTGAACGTCGCTCGCAATGTCGACCCCGAGAATTCCGATGCAAGGCGTGGCATTAAGGAGAGTGTTTTGGAATTGAGGCGCAATGTCAAAGGACTTCTTTTTCGCGGTGAACGCGCAAACTTGTGTTTTGGAGGGGTTGAACTCGACTAAGTTTTTCTGACCCCAAATCGAGATTTCATCGAGTGATTTCTGAATATTCGACACAAGTTCTTTCCGGTGCTCGTCCACTTGCTCCTGAGACATATTTGCAACGCCGGTATAAGCGGCATCGCCCGTACTATCGTCCGCATAACAATGTATATCGCGTATTCGTAACATATCATTGATGTGCAAGAGGAATAGCGTAGGCGATAGCACGCACCCCTGTGGAACACCAGCATTCACAGGCATAGATTCTGAGCATGTTCCGTCGACAACGACCCTGATGCTTCTTGCCGTGAGAAAACTGGCTGTCCATTTGCACAGTCTTTCAGGAAGGCCGTACGAAGGCAACTTGGAGAGGAGCCCCTTGTGCCACACCCGGTCGAATGCCTTGGCTACATCTAAACTGACTGATTGTTCGCTTCCTCATAATGCAGAAATTTATAATACTAAAATGCAGCAAAAATTCTCATTAACTACTTAGTTTTTGTTCAGTTATTTCTGAGATTTAGTTAGTTATTCTATTATTAGTAATTATAAAATTATGTTTACTTTGCAATCAACTACCCGTTACTTTATATCGCAGATCGATAAAGTAATATTAACAAGACTAATTAAATGTTGGGAAAGGGAGGGGCGCGTCTGTCCAACTGTCAATACTGTACTCGTCAATAAATAAATTTTAAAATTGCTTAAGTGATCTAAAACTAAGTGAAACCATCTAAAACGTAACTACTGTATAAACTGCTTCGAATCAATATAAATAACAAAGTGCACAAACAATACAATTTATAAAAAACGACTTGTCAATACTCACTCGGAATCCGTTAGAAAACATAGAATCCATCATTATTAGAGTGCAAATAACTAGTGGAGTGTGTGTACGATAAAAAGGAACTTGAAAACACCATAACAGTACGTAAACAAAAACATTTGAAATTATAACCCCAAAAGTAAACATATGACGATAATTATTAATCATCGATCAAAGTAGCAGCACCATCTATTACAACCCATTAGAACTCCTTAGTCGAATTGTACTACGCCATCTATCAGAAAGTAGCGACACCACTTAGTCCGCTCGATCCGATCAATTGAAGATAAAATAAGAAGTTCTCACCTTATCTCATAGAGGGCGCTGAAATAAAAAAGGATATGGAAGAAATAAAAAATATGTTAATTAACATGCAGCAAGATTTAAAACAACAAAAACAAGACATGTTAGAAATGAAGGAAGACATTAAATGCACTATAATCAATAGTCTCAACGAAAAATTTAACAACTTGGAAATAAAAAATGAACTTTTGGAGAAAAAAATTGAAGAACAATCAAAAACAGTAAGCAACCTAGAAAGACAGTTAAGACGCAAAAATTTAGTCTTATTTGGCGTAGAAGAGAAAGAAAAATCATACGAAGAACTCGAAATAATAGTAATGAACATAATAAATACATACATAAAAATCTCATGCGATACTAATAACATCGAAGCTGTTAGAAGACTAGGAAAAAAGGGGGAGAAAGTAAGACCGATAGTTATAACATTCAACACACTGGGATTTAAACTAAAAATACAAAAAAATAAACATCACTTACAAAATACCTCATACTATTTAAAAGAAGACTACCCAATTGAAATTTTAAATAAACGTAAAGAACTACAAGCTCAAGTACAGAAAGAAAAAGATGCAGGCAATATCGCTTTTATAAAATACGATTAAATTATTATATTAAATAACCAACAACATCCATATAAACAACCGAGCAAAAGAATCCTATCAGAATCTCCGGAGACTAGTCAACCTACCAACGAAAATAGTCAACAAACTAACAAACAACCACCTAAGAAGAATAAGGGAAACATGAAGAATTACATCATTCATAAGCCCAAATTAACCGTCGCCCAGACAGGATCAGCACAACGCCAAATGACGTCACCTAAACGGAACAATGAATAGCAATCAATATTGGACCCTCTCCCAACCTCAACTCTCCCAGTACGGCCGGTCACCGCGGGAGAGCATGACCAAAACCCCCCAAATAAAAATGAAATTTTTAAAACTACCTTTTATATTTGCACCCTTAATGTAAGATCATTATCTTCTGATCAAAAACTAACAGAGCTCAAAGCAGCACTAGAAAATATTAACCATGATATAATAGGTTTGTGCGAGGTTCGTCGCCTAGGAGAAAAGATAATCGAAGACAGAGATTACATCTTCTATTACATTGGCCAAACAAAAGGGCTTCATGGTGTAGGTTTTCTAGTTAGGAGGAAATACAAAGATAACATCATAAAATTTACTGGAATATCAGAGAGGGTTTGCATACTAGAAATCAAGCTGGAAAATATCTGTTTTGCATTAATTCAGGCGTATGCGCCCACTGAAAACTCACTTCAGGAAGAAATAGACTGTTTTTATGATGACTTAGCGAATGCCCACGATACCGTATCGACTGAGTATATATTCTCTATGGGAGATTTTAATGCCCAAATCGGAATTCCTGAAAAATTCGAGAGACCCATTGCAGGCGAGTATGGTTATGGCATTAGAAGTGCTCGAGGTACGCGACTGATTCAATACGCACAAGAATACAACCTAAAAATAGTAAATACAATGTACAAATTAAAACCTAAAAATCGTTGGACTTGGATCTCTCCTAATAGAAACACAAGGAATGAAATTGATTATATTATGACGACAAAACACCGCTTAATCACGAAATACGAAGTACTACCATCTTTCACTTTTGGATCAGACCACAGACTAATAAGGGTAACTATTAACCTAAAATCAAAAAAGAAAAGCAGACGGAATTTTTCTAACCTGTCTAATAAGCTGAAAACTCTACCCGAGCAAGAATTATACCTTTCGAACCTTAACAAATTTATACCAGATCTTTTAATGGCTCAAAATACTTACAATGCGCAGGAGTACTACCAACAAATTATCCACCACATCAAGTCAAGTCTATCAAACATTAAAGGTTCACAAAAGAACAAAATACTGTCGGAAAAAGCGCTAGAACTGATGAAACAAAGAAGTACACTACAAAATAAACCTAAACTAAATAAATCCGATAAAGAAAATCTTAAAAAATTATACAAACTTACCAACAAAGAAATAAAAAAATGTTACGATTTCTACAGAACATCAACTATACAAAGACATCTCGATAACTCCAGATCTGCTAAAAAAGCTTTTAAAGAACTTAATCAAACCAAATCATGGGTACCTTTCCTGCAGTCTGGCGATAACAAATGCAAGTCTCGCACAGAAATAATAAAAAAAGCTACCGATTTTTATGCTAATTTATACAGAGAACCACCCACACAAAAGCAAAACAAGACTGACTACCACTATACAGACACAACTCCAACCGTACAGTTTACAGAAAAAGAAATCTTGAAACAAATAATGAGACTTAAGCCGGAAAAAAGCCCAGGGCCAGATGGGATCACTAACGAATGTATCAAGGTTGCGCAGACTCCACTACTGGCACCAATAACTATCCTATGGAATAAAATACTCGATGATGAAGCTGTGCCGCACCAATGGTTGGAATCTGAAATTACTCTGCTATACAAAAAAGGCGACCCAGCAGACTTGGGAAACTATCGTCCTATAAGCCTTATCTCTAGCTTTTACAAACTTTTTGCCTCCTGCTTGCTTGAAAGAATAGGCCCTGTTATCGATTCACATCAACCGATCGAACAAGCTGGGTTCAGAAGTGGTTTCAGCACATTGGACCATATCCAAGTAGTGGACCAGGTGATTGAGAAATTCTCAGAATTCAATAAGCCCTTATACCTAGCCTTCGTAGACTATAAAAAAGCTTTTGATACAATTTCACACGAAAGCATCTGGGAATCACTGAAAGCACTAAACATAAATAAAAAATATATTAACATCCTAAATCAAATTTACAATAACAGTACAAGCAAAGTCAAGCTAGATAGATTAGGCGAACCATTCAAGATAAGAAGGGGAGTTCCGTCAAGGAGACCCAATTTCGCCTAAATTATTCATAGCCGTCTTACAACACGTATTAGGAAAATTACCGTGGTCCAATCGAGGCATTAATATGCATGGAAACATGCTTAGTCATCTCAGATTTGCCGATGATATAATATTGTTTGCGGAAAACCCTCACCACCTAAGTAAGATGATCAATGAACTTAACCAGGCTAGCAAAAATATTGGTTTGGAAATTAATCTCGACAAAACAAAAATAATGACTAACCACACTGAGACGCCCATCTTACTGGATTCCCCTCTCGAGTACGTAAATAAATATATCTACTTAGGCAAACAGATTTCTTTTAGTAAGGAAAGAAACTTTGAAGAAGTAAACCGAAGGGTCGCGATTACGTGGAGCAAGTTCTGGAGCTTTAAAAAGATTCTTAAATCGCAACTTCCGCTAGCAACTAAAAAAATAGTCATGGACACAGCACTACTGCCCTGCCTCACTTATGGGTGCCCAACATGGACCTTCGACCACAAAATTAGATATAAAATCCAGACTTCTCAGAGAAGAATGGAAAGAAGCTGCCTAGGCATCAAACTTAGAGATAGGATAAAGAACATCGACATTCGAAAAAAAACAAAAGTATGTGATGCCTTAGGTTTTTCACTGAAGGGAAAATGGAAGTGGGCGGGTCACTTGGCTCGTTACAAAGACGACAGATGGACCCTCAGGTCAGTTAAATGGTCGGGGCCAAGAGGCACCAGGACAAGGGGTCGACCAAAGGCCAGATGGGCTGACGAAATAGTAGCAGTCGCTGGCAGAAATTGGCTGAACTTGGCCCAAAACAGGGACAAGTGGCATTCTTTGGGGGAGGCTTTTACCCGTACGGGGTCCATATAGAACCTAACGAGTACTTAATTTTTCTTAATTATATAAACTAGATTAGTATCTAAATTGTTCTACAATGTACTCAAACCGTAACTGTAACTAAAATTGTATATTCTTATGGAACAAATAAAGCTTTATTTATTTATTTATTTATTTATTTATTTTAATTAAATGTTAATGTCTTCACTGTTATAGTTTCTATATCTGTCTTATTACTAAGAAAAAAAAGTTGACTAAAATCTTACCCGTCATTAAAGGTTGCGTGATTGTCCATAATAGTATATCATTTTGTAAGAAATTGCTTTGAACTCTGTGTCAAGAACTATTTCGTTCACATCCTAAAGTAATTTATATTTCTCGACGACGCGACGTTAAATTTATTAATGATACAGTGTATCTCAAAGACGTTCGGTCACTTTATATCATACATTTTACCGACGCGTAGAGCTGCTACGAAATCGTAGCATGACCAATTTAGCGCTAAGGAGCATACTAACTAATACTCAAATATTTACTATGGAGGAAAATAAGGGAATTCTAAATTATTATGATTAGTATTATGTCGTATTCTATTGTTATGTCATATCTATAATAATCTTTATACTATGGAATAATACAAACGCAGGAGCATCCTACGTCCTTCTAAATAAATATATTTTAAATAATATAAATCACATAAATCAAATTTTTGTTTTGATTATCATAGGCAATAGCAAGATTTTGCTAAAAATATATAAATATAATTCGACTAAAGAAAAATATATCGTAACAAAAACGACATCCTCATTTCGGTTTCATACTTATTCGGTAAGATTCACGGCTTTGTGTGATATTTAGGTTTTCCTCGTATTTTATTTTACGATGAGGTTGATTATTCTGTGTCATCTAAAATAACACCTTTGAACGTAAAGAATAAACACACACAAGCTTGTAAAAATCCCGAAAACTCAGCAAAAAGTTCAGTTATTTTGTTACTTATGCGCAGCTTCAAACAATATCTAAATTAGATTTTCCTGGAATATTTTAGTGGAAGCTATATCCACTTATAGACTTTGCGTAAAATAGCATAATCCAACAGTGCTGTACTGAAATACTGCATTAGTAATCGTATTAAATATTGGGTCTATCCGCTACATAAAAGCTGAAATTTTCCCTCGTTTATATTATTGAAGAGCTATTTTAAAAGCTATGGGCAAAATGGATGTATTTAATCTTAATACGTCCATACTTTTGTATTTATGATATTAGAACTTATAAAACTACATTTCAGAGCAACATTTAGTCATCAATATTCATACGAAATTGTGATTTAAAAAGGCATTTAAATACGTAACTGCTTAAAACATCTTACAATAATATACATAATATAAGATATTCCGGAATATTAAAAATCACGCCAATATGTAAAACGGTGTAACAAAATTCTGCCATATATGAAATGGTATAAGTAATAAACTATTCTAACGCCTTAAAGCTTAGTGACGAGCATCTGTTTGTACGTGCCGGATAATTAGTAGAGGCAGGAAGCGTCAGCTGTTTGCTGTACGCCGCCGACATGTTACACTATGCTTTAACCGTGCTAATTTAATTAAACTATATGATACAGACACTTCGAATAATCAATCTAACGTTTGTTTTACAAAGGCCTTTCTGTCTCAATGCATATTTGGCCATTTACAAACTCAAACTAAATTTAGTTTTATCAATACTCTGGTAAAGTTGATTACATAATATAAATAAATATAATTATTTCAGGACCTTTTTGACGTGACAACGTCTTATAATTCGATAGAGCCGGTTGCACGCACGAAAAAACATGACTCATGCGGCGTTACCTCGCTCTGAGGCGTTCCATGTAAGGCTTGAAGTGCAAGCGAGAGCGCGGAACGAGCGACAAAGAAGCACAATCGCGTTGCGCGTTGCACGTTGTCACGTTCAACTATCGTCAGTAAACCGACTTTACAGACAACCAATTTTTTTCAAATAAAAAATCGATGAAGTTTTGATTCCTGAGAAATACGGAAAGCAATCTCATTTTATATAGTTGATTTGAGAAGGATTTTCTCTGGAACATGAGATTTTCGAAGAAATTTCATAACACACGGCTCAACAACACACAGGATTAGGAATTTTATGCAAATAAATATATCTGTATTGATCGGTGCACGAACGTATTGAATTTTTAGAAACATTCAAAGTTACAAAGCCAATCATTAATTTTACCAATTAATTAAAACATTCTACAAATAAATACAATATTTTTTACAACATCTAATTCCACAAAGCAATAAACAACGGCACGTACCATAAAACTGGCAATATTTCACGCACCCAACGTTTTAAACCGCCAGAACTTTAATATCCCAGTAATTCCTAACTATACCTTCAATTTCATGATATATACGTACCTGTGTACCGACTGGCGAGACTAAACGACCAACAATTTAACTTCCGCCCGCGTCTAACTTACTGCTATTATCTAGGGAGGCAGAGCAGAAACATTATATTATTTTCACCCGTTGATTTTTAATGACTTTTCTCTTCAACCTTGGAATTAATTTAAAATACGTTTTTAATTTAGGAAATACACAAGAAAACGTACTTATAGAGTAGTATGTGGAACAGATTTTTAAACCAGATTTATTTTTTAATCCGCTTTCTAGGTGGTGCAAAAAAATATTTATGTCCCATGTAATCAATGTGTAATTTAGTACATAAAGTCCATTATGTTTTTCTCATAACAAGTGGTCACATGCTAATCTATTTGACCTGACAACAACCGTATAATATAGCCTTCAAATCGAAAGTCTGACATTGTAAGTGCACGGTCTCAGCCACGAGTAGTATCTACGTAGTACTTACTTTCATGTACGTACTAAAAAGCGGTCATCCATCTAAACACCGACCGCGTCGTAAGTAGCTTAACTACAAGATCATTTACCCACCGTTAAGAGCAACTAGCCATGACGATCCATACCTTAATCACGAGAGACAATTGTTTGCTATTATCAAAGCCATTACGTTATCTATCACTGATTAATTTGCATATTGTAAATGCTTATAATGTGTGCCTCCGAGATTAATAGATAACTGTTATAACTCAGTCATTGAGCAGATTATACATGATATCCTGAACTCTGTTCCGTTCTAACTTCGTTACATACGCAGTTAGATAGTTGCACAACAAAATTGGGGTAATCAAATGTAAATAAAATGTTATAAGTGACTAACACAGGCGTTAAGGCAAAGTCAATTTACATCAATGTCAACGTCAATTTATTAAAAAAATCACCTCAATTACCTTTATCTTTATAACTTTAAAATTCTATACCCCCATGAACTAAAAAGCTTATCTAAGATAGGTCTTGATATTGAAAAAAACATAATTTAATCACAACTTGACGTCGACAATTTTTAAAATCATTTCAAAATTTGTCCATAATTCTAACGTACAGGTTGAATCAGACGAATGTAGAGTGAATAATTCACATCATTATTAACGCGTCTAATTTACATCTCTTCAAACACAAGTTTCCCTTATTTTCATTATAGTCAACCTTTAACACACATACACGCACATCGCAAATAAATCATAAATTAACAAATGTGTTGTCGATGATAGATCAAATTTTCACAACTCCCTCACACACTTGACCTACAAATTTATTGCTATGTGCTCATAAAAATGCTCGGAGGCAGTATCAAGTTAAACCATCCACGTCTAATTTTATTTTTCGTATGAAATTTCGTGATATTTTTTTATCTTAACCGCTCATATGCTTTGCGCAACCACAGTTGCAAAAATAAAATACGCTAAATAGCTTGCGAAAAAAATAAAGGTAGCCTACTTTGCTAGTGCTCTGGAACGTGCGCCGCGCGTTCGACGCACCGCTATTAAAACTTAATTTATGACTTCCGCGAGAGGAGTACTTCAAATATATTGACTGTAATCGATTGCTATTGAAATAATACTATACAAAACTGTGTTATTTTTACAATATATGATTGCCGTATACCTTAAAAAGTTATGAAATCGTCTAAAGTCTACTAACTTTTAAAGTCGTCTTTATTACATATTTATTACAACGGTCACTAAAATATTACTTTATAACAATAAAACACATGTTAGAGAATAATCTGGTAAGTAAACACGAGTAGAAATCAATAAAATACAACAATTACGGCATATTTTAACACTTCCTTGTAAGACACGTAAGATACAAACTAAGATATTCCCAAAATTCTGTTTGAAAGGTTGGTAGTACTGGGTAGAAATAGACGAATCAATTAGTTGTCTTTGGTTTAAATACGTAAAAATTAGACTCTGAGAGTATGAAATAGAGTTTATTATCAATTGAAATAAGAAAGTCGCTTTGCAACCACAGTTGCGCGAAACAAGATTCTCGATCGTGTTTTTGCAACTGTGGATGCACGTAGCAAAGCAAGGGGTCATTTTTTTTTTCTCAAGCATATGAGCGGTTATGATATTTTTACTTGATACGTCTCTCAGCAAAGCCAGCTATTTCGTTATACATAATCATAATAATATACAACTTGTTATAATATTTACCATCATTGAAATTATCCGAAAGCTTATTTATTGTTATAGCGAAATGCAGCAACTGATCGACAGAATACAAAACATTTTTAGTCGGAGCAATACAAAGTATAGTATAACGTATTGCGTTATTGTTAAAATCTATATTCTAATTGAGTCCATCCCAAGAGATTCGGATCAAGTGCAACACTGCTCATTATAATCAATGTTTTCTAAGTAAAAAAAGGATTGTGCATCTCTTGACGTCCTATAATGAGAAACAATACATTTAATAAGGTAATTGAAATAGGCCTAAAAACTTCGGATAAGTTTCCATAAAATAATAAAACAAACTCCTCCCAAATATTGATTATATTTTGTGATCACCATTCAAGATCAAAAAAGTGTAAATATGGCTTATGGAAGAACATACTGCAAATGTTTCTATCTATTCTAAGTTATTATTAAGGTTACTTAATCTTAAATTATCGCCAACGTCTTTTATTTGAATCACGCCAATATTATGTCTGCATCTTTAAATAAATAATAATTAATTTAAACTTTAATATTTTTAATAGGTAAACATAACTATTTTGTAAAATATTACAGACATTCAAACAATGGACAATAGCCATAAAAATACAATTATATTTTAAGCATTTCAGTCCAAAGCTTTTAAAAATGTTTGTCCACATTCCCTCAAATGTTTTTCATTACCTCCCACACTCGGACACATTGTATAATATAAAATATATAAATTTTACCTGAAAATAAAATTTGTATTATGTTTCCTAAGACGTCCGTAGTCCATTATGAGAGAGTACATCGCCTTTTTCCCCGTGAAGTCGCTAGATGGTGCTAGTTTTAAGCCCGTCACGTGGTACCGCCGCCAGCGCCGCGAGTGGTGGGGGACAAAACTCACCACAGTTCCAGCAAGCCACCAGAAATATCCTCATTGTTCGTCTCATAAATGATACGGTAGCAGTGGTGGAAAAATAACACCAGGAAGACCTTATCTGGACTACGGACGTCTTAGGAAACATAATACAAATTTTATTTTCAGGTAAAATTTATATATTATGTGTTCCGTTTGACGTCCGTAGTCCATTATGAGAGAGTTGCTTGTTATCTCCTGGTGGCTTGATAAATAAAACGCAACAATGTGATAGAGTAATGCCCCAAAAAGCTTATATATATCCTATAAACAAAGTATATAATGTATAAAATCATGACTTTGATAATTATTGAAAATTTGTCTCAATACCATGTATAAAATACATCCATAAAATAATACACTACAAGTATATCTTGTCAACATTTTAATTAGTATATGCACTTCAACCTGAGTAGGCTAAAAAATCTCGATTGTGATTACTAATGACTTCTATTTTGATTAGTATTAAATACACTACGACAATAATATAATAAAAAATTTCACCATGTGGCGGAAAGACGGGGGTTCGAATCCCACCTTGTGATCGAATTTATTATATTATTTAAAAAATTTGTTTGTAAATAATAATATTTATAAACATAATATCGTCTCCAGTTTACTGTTGCAAGAATGTCATTAACTAGATATTTTTCGAAATAGATTGATGATGCTACTATAACTATGTAACATTACCCAGATTTCGACCTTGACTCGAAAAGAGCTCGCTTTACCCTGCCACCTATGATAGCAACTGTAGCTGGTCTCACCGGATGCTGTGTAGTAATAAACAAATCAGTCAGAGAACCTCTTATGGATTGGAAATGCAAAGAAAAGTTCTTATGTGCCTTGAAACTGGATTCATATTTACATAATATGTGACGATAATTTAGCTAACTTGATTGCTAGTATGTGGAAGAATATGTTTTGGAGCCCAATGCGGAATGCGAGGTAAACGCGTCTTCACTATCGACCCATTGTTTTTAATTGCAATGTAAACAGGAATAAATAGATAACACGTCCAAAAGCTAATAACAGTAATCACAGTATAGTAGCTGCGCGTTAATAAATGCAAACAATTTTTTTTTTTTTATTTATTTTATTAATCACATAGTTAAATAATTATTTTTATTATGCTGATTTATTTTAAAAATATCTTGATAAGAGTTTTTGAATAACCTTCCTTGCCTTCCGGATTTGTAATTTTGAAAGATTTGTTCTAGCTAAGGAAATACCCTAAGGTAATGTTTGCTTAAATGATCAGATGAAATTTTAATATTATTTTATTTTAATACAAACTGACTGATTTTATGTATAAGAATAGTGTACTAAACCGTCAGTTATACATAATTTAGCTAAGCATTTAGCATCCTTTTATAGCCTGGTCAGTGGTCACCAGCAGTCTATGTATGTTTCTATTTTTTAAGCTGTCCATCAAGGTGTACAACAGGTTGACCTATCCAAAATGAGCCAGACTTTCAGCTGTAGGTTCTGTATTTGAGTTGGAGCTGAACCTGTGCGTGTTTGTCAGTGAACGATTGAGAAGACTTATCCTGATAGTAGCACGGCTCTAAGTCTGTCTTACTATAGATGACGTAAGCTGTTTGAGCTGTGATTAAAAATTTATTTGTAGAATTCCCCTCTGAATGGAAATGTTTGACTGTTCGAGCACGTTGCATTAGGAGCCGGCGCGATTGCGCGAGGATTCGGCTTCCTAGCTGTACAGCCCTAGAAGGTTGTGAAGTGTTCAAACGTTCAAACTAATAACTCTTGTCAAAGAGATTTCGTTCTGCCTTTGAATGAAATTTTTTCTTACTACCTCGACTGTCATGGTTAGGAAAGCTATTACTGCAAACATTTCAATTTCCATACCAACTTTTTGACACTGGGTCCAAGGTCCTTTCATTCACTGCTTTGACTTTCCTGTGAATTGGATACGGCTGGTAGATACTTGTTTTTACACTTACTTGCTTTTAAAAGATGTTTTTGAACTAGATCTTTAACAAGTGCGGCAGTTCATTCTTCCCCGGAGGGAGACAAATGTTTCAAAGTTGATTAGCCCTAAGAGGCGTTCCTGTAGCGCGGTGGCGTGTGTCAGTACATCCTTCCCCGGAGGGTGATAAAATTTGCAACGATGACAAACCTTGATAGGCGTTCCTGTGGCGCTGCAGCGTGCGTAAGTGCATCCTACCCCGGAGGGTGATGAAGGTTTCTAAATGATAAGCCTGAGAGGCGGTCCTGTACCGCTGCAGCGTGCGCCACTGCATCCATCCCCGGAGGGTGATGGTGGTTGCAAAAATAATAATAAGCCCGTGGGGCGTTCGTGTAGCGCTGCAGCGTGCTCCAGTGCATCCTTACCCGGAGGGTGATAGCGGTTGCAAAAGTGATAAGCCTGTGAGGCGTTTCTGTAGCGCTGCAGCGTGCGCCAGTGCATCCTTCCCCGGAGGGTGATGAAGGTTGCAAAGGTAATAAGCCCCGAGAGGCGTTCCCTTGGCGCTATAGCATGCGGCAGTGCATCCTTCCCCGGAGGGTGATGAAGGTTGCAAAGTTGAGAAACCCTAAGAGGTGGTGTGCCTGCTTGAGGGACCAACTGCCTGCTATTAAGCCTGTTTTTAGGCACTGACACTTTCAATTTATCATTTCCATCGCCAATTTCCAATTTGCTTCCGTGCTCCAAACCATTCGTAGAAAATCTTAAACGCTCGGGTGTCAATAGATTCTATCGGATTGATATTCCAAAGTAGGTTAGAGACGAACTTTATTTCGAATTGAATTGAATTGCAATTCCAAAGTCTCTGCAAGCCAATCAATTGGCGATTTGTGCTGAACAATATAACATATGTAAATTTTTCACATTTCTTGCAAAATAAATCATTTCATTTCATTTCAATGTGGTGTACATGCTGTTCTGGTGAACGCAAATCATTGCCCATGTAGATCACCAAGTAAAGGCCACAGTCCCTTGGTTCTTCAGCAGTCCAGTTTGTGACTGTCGCAAACAATCTTTGAGCTGACGCTAGCCCGAAGGGCTGATACGTTATCTTAAGTAATTGACCTTCGTTTATGATGTATTTTTAATATCGATATGGTATACAATAGTGATACAAGGATATAGGAAGCGTCGATACGTACGGGTAGTCGATAGCCTCGCAAATATAAAAATTATAATTTTAAGTCGAGTATGTCATGTCACAGTTAACAATGGGTGTGAAATTGAAAATTACTTTGTATTTGCAGAAATTGCTTTTCTTAATTATAAAAATGGGTGATTAACAATAGAGTCATGGTGTTCGATTGACGAACCCCTGATTTTCAATAGTGGCTTGAATCTCCAAAGACATAAAATATGATGTCAGAGTTAAAGAATAAATAAATATCCTCTAAGTGAAAACTATGGCTGGTTTTCGAATTACATGGTATTCGAGGGTGACGAGATTAATTTGAGCTTTTGTTTGTTGAAAATCTCTCCCCCCCCCCTTTTTTTATTCTTTTGGTGTTTCCCCTGATTCTAACTTTTCTATTGATGAAATGATTTGAAACGACTTAAAAAGTCGATCTTAACGGTTATTGAATGTACTGGTAAAAACTGATTGTGACGAGTTTAAAACCAACTTATCAAATTCGCCTATCTGCATATGCTACTAATCATGTTAGTAAGTTAAAAATACATTCCACAGCGGGAGGAATTTTATATGAATTTAATCTTATCAATAATCCCCTTCAAAGCATCTCTATTAATTCTTAAGTTTATTTGTATAGAGAATAGAAGTCGCATTTAAATTTAGCAGTAATTAGGCACAGAGTCGCGGAATAATTTAATGCGTCAGGCAAAAATTATTAATATATTTGTATGAATTGATAATAATTTACCTATTTCTATTGTGCTTACAAGATATAGGCAACTACATTCTACTTGATTCGACTCGTGTCGGATGAATTTTCTAATCTAACGAGATTAAGAATTCGTTTTTGATATTTACCCTCAATTCGGAAAAGGAAGGCACAATTCACATAAATTTAGAATGTCCGCATAGCGAATACGATTCAAAGAGGTATAAAATCAAAAGATCGAAACACGTTTCGGATCTGCTTTCGGCAATTAATATACTATCTTAAAACCGATATTTGTGAAAATAGGTTATCTAACGCGTAACATCCAGTAATAACCATTAACGTTGAAAGATTTGTATTGAAATCATCGTAAATCACGTATAATGCATTAATAACATGACTCACCGTGTTGAGACAAAATCTCAAACCTGCACACGAGCGGCTGAGCGCGCGCTGGCGGCGCCATACACTCTGGGGCGGCTCCTCGTCGTCGCTGGACCCCGAACAAGAAGAACTCGGCTCGGAACACGTAGAAAGCGCGCTGTTAAGACGCTCACGATTCGGTAGGCCCTTGGCCTGCGCTATAGACCTATGGTCGCGATGCCACGCTCGTGGTTGCAGATTTATACTTCAAATAAATCCGATTTTCGTTATTCGTTTGAAATAACGATATCGCAGGTAACACTTGAATATTAATTTCACTATGAAACGTAACGGACTTTAATAAAAACTATTTAAAAAGAAAAAACTGAACTTTCTACTTCAATCTCGAAAGTTCGTATAAAATTATTATTTAAATTTAAATTATGTATATATGTAATTTAAAAACGGTATTTTAAAATTACATATAATCTAACGACTTGCGTACGGTTTGAAAAACGACGCAACAATGAGAATATTTCTGGTGGCTTGCTGGGACTGTGGTGAGTTTTGTCTCCCACCACTCGCGGCGCTGGCGGCGGTACCACGTGACGGGCTTAAAACTAGCACCATCTAGCGACTTCACGGGGAAAAAGGCGATGTACTCTCTCCCATAATGGACTACGGACGTCAAACGGAACACATAATAATATTATGTAGAGCATAATTTTTAATTTTGATTTTAAGTGAA
>CAJQZM010033378.1:2635-15886 GCA_907164665.1 Colias nastes
AATTCTTTTTTTATTATATTCCTTGAAGTACGAGGATGGTTCTTATGTAGAGAAAACGTAAATATGTACCACGGGCGAAGCCGGGGCGGACTGCTAGTTTAAAATAAATTTTACGTAGAAAATTAATTAGGTATTTATTTTTTTTTATTTTTAGCTCAGTTTAGTAATAAATTTTAGTAACAGTTCTTTTAATTAATTATTTATAGTAGTACGTGTTTATTCAATAAAAGTTAAGTACTTAGTACCTAACTACTATAGCAGTCACTATTCCACGCGGACGAAGTCGCGGGCACAGCTAGTAATTAATATATTTCATTTGAATCCGTTTTCAAATATCTCTATTTATTGGAGATATTCTAAAGTCCAGTCTTTTTTATTAAGATTTAATATTTTAAGGGTGGAATTTAGTTTAAAATTTAATAGAAGGAATTAAGCTTTATGTATAAGTTTCATTAATTAATTCATTTTTAATTCGAATTAAACACATCCTAGACGGTTTACATAATTTTTTTATTGGGAACAGGGAAGCGCTTGACCACAATCTATCGCCTGATGTTAAGCTGAGATGTGGTATTAGATGGAACGCGCTTCCCTAGAAGGTACCTGTTCACTCTACGCTTGATTTCTCTTAGTTCAACTAATATTCTATTCTTAAAAATAGGTATAGAACTAAATAAGAAACACATACTTATTACAATACAATCGGTTTTTTCCTGCAGTCTGCTCAAGTTCATTACGGTAAGAGACACAAAGGCTCCCATGAGGCTTATTACATAGGCCATAAGCACCATACCGCCGATGTTTCGCAATTCCGGGAGTACACAGTATACCAAGAACAGAAGAAATAGGAATATTGATGATAATATAATGAAACCTGAAATTAAATAAATATTATATAATTAATATAAATGATTTTCAAGAAGTTCTTTCAACTGTGATAGGCTAGAGCCTAGAGGTGAGAGCGGTTGACTTTTACGTTGTTTTGGTTTTGATATCTTTAACTTTTAATTACTAAAAAAAAAAAAATATTTCAGGATATAAATTTATAAAGAATAGAAACAATTTGATCACGAGGCGGGAAACGAACGCATCCTTTCGCGCCATTCCGGGGCGGATGCCTGACCAACTCAGCCACCCGTGACCCTCTATTCTTTATAAATTTATATTTATAAAGCATTTGAATGCCATTAAACCAAAAATATCAATATTTCAGGATATATAGAGTTGAAACAATGCAAATCTTTTACTTTGTTTAAATATCTAGGTGATAATAAAATAAGTATAAAATCTTTTAATCATGACGCAACAGTTAGGATTGAACGCACCATTGCTAATATGCCCAAACAATAATTTTGTTTATTTATTTTCTTTTTTATATTTATAATAATAATATTTTGTTAACTAATAATCGTTTTTATTCGTTATTTATTGACTGATCTATCTGACCGAAATTTATGAACCAAAATTAGGGAAGGTACTTATGAAGGCATGCAAAAGTTTCTTCATTAACGAAATTAACAGTACTAATTACCTGAAGCCTGATAATATGTTTTATAAGCGGGAGGTTGATACTCATCTTCAATAATTCCCCAGAATTGTATTGTCGATATATTATTCTTAATTCCATAATCTACACAGAAATTGTCTTTATTAAGTATCCTCCATCTTTTGTAAGTATTGGGTTGCTCTAAATATAGATATCCATCCTGTAGATAAAAATGTTGATATGAATTAGTATTTTTTGTGTATACCTATTAGAATTAAAAAAATGAAATTAAAGATTCATCCAAAATACTTTGGACATTTTATTATGTTTTTAGTTAGCATGTTTTTAAAAAGAAAAGATACCTATGGTTTGGTTGGGGCCGTAAATTTCAATCAAAAAGCGGTTTTAAGTTCAGACAAAAATATCTGTAAGTAGGTACCGTTGTAAAAGATTTCATCACTGCTCTAATCACATGTTTGCATGTTTATTCAAACTTTAAGACAATACATATGAATTTTGGTGTGAATTGGAAAGTTCTGTTACCTATATCGTAGCTTCTAAAAGTATGAGCTGGTTGTTACCCTTATGAGTATAGTCGAGTATAGTACTGAGGATAGTCTTGATTTTCGATCGTCAAGATTGTGCTTTGCTATGTTCGGAATGGAATTTAGAACTGTCATCTTATATATTCAACTTTCATTTAATTTCAAAAAGACGTTTCATTATTATTTTATTGAATTTTAGTAGCACTTTCTCTACCGATGGCTTTGTGAGGGTTTTTTGGCTTTAAAGCCAAAAGACATCCATTTAACAATTTCGGAGACGGTTTTATAATCAAGAAAAGGGAAAAATATTAACCAAAGTATTACTTTAATTCACTGGAGCCATAAATATTTGTTCTACGTCATATAGAATGCTATAGTAGTTTTTCAATTGTCAACGGTTCAGCCTAAAAGAAAAAGTTTAATAGAGTAATGGAAATTATTATCCACTAAATACGAAATTTGTTCAATATAAGTAACTATTATTAGAACTAGTTTAATAAGGAAACTATATTAGTTGGTAATGGTATTTAATTGTACATTACTTAAATGGAATAATTTTATCCTGACCACAATATTCCTGCTAATCAATGTTTTGTTATGGTCATGTAGTTGGTCATAGATGATGGAATAAATTGAGGAGCAAATTATTGGAATTGAATACTTAATGAAATAGATTGTTCGAAGAAAAATTTACTCAAAAAGCTAGTTAGTATTAAACAAATTTAACAAGAAAATTTGAAACATGCAAATATAAATAAACCTTTTTGATCGGGTTAATATTTATATAGGGGAGGCCGGGGTTCAAAGTGCCGGGGGTAGGTTGTTCCGATTGAAATAGCTCCGCGAAGAAAAGAGATAGCAATAAGTGTGAAGTGCATCGCGAAACGTCATATCATCGCGCATTTGCGTCAGTCATTTTAGTGACGGTCTGCACGCGTGTTAGCGTGGTAGTCGATTGGTGACACTCAAACATCACGTAAGTAAATTTTTTCGTCATCATACTTTTTGGTCTATTTCAATCAATTTTCTAGCTATTTGTGTGTTACTTGCTATTATCTGTCGAGCAAACTACAGTGATTAACTTTTTAATATCGTTTTTGGCTTTTTCAAACGTATTCTATCATAATTGGATGTTACTTTAGAAAATGGAATTTGGGGTTCCAAGTTCCTCTGGTGGGGGGCTAGTTGTTCCGCGGAACAACCTGCCCCGTAACGAACACGTAAATAATAAAATTAAAACTTTGTTTTAGGATGAGAAATTATAAACGAAAAACCGAACGGGGCAAGGTTTCATTTGAGCTTTTGAGCCTGAAGCAATTAAACCTTTACCAAAAGCACCGCCAAGATCGTGTGTAACAACTAAGCGACGAATAAGAAAATCAGCAATACTGACAGATACGCCTGAAAAGAATGCTTTGGCTGAAGAAAAAGCAAGAAAAGTAAAGAGCAATAGTAAAATAAAGACGATGGAAGTTGAAAAAAGAGTCAGAAAGAATAAAGTAACTGGTAAAAACAAGCGAAATTATAAAGTGGCAAGTAAATCCGCAAATGTTAAAGAAAATGTGAAAAGGAAACTACTGCAAGAAGATAATCATGGAAGTGATCGTAAAGAAGAGACAAGAGACCATGGAATGGTATTGTCTAATATGTTGCAATTTATATTCCAACTCACGACCAGGTGAACAATGGATTGAATGCGTCATGAGTAAGAATAGGGCTCATTCAAAATGTCTGAAATCTGAAGATGTTCATTCTTATGTTTGTCAAAATTGTAATTCTGACGACGACTCTTAATATTTTTTTTTTTAAGTTACTGAAATGAATCTGTTTTTCCAGAGTGGGTTATAAGTTTAGATTATTGATATCAGTAAAGTCATTGCTATAAGACTGAATTAAGAAACTATAACTCGAAATGTTAAAATTTGTTATTTTTTGTGTTTTCATTAAAATAATTTTTTTTTTTGACAAGCAAACGTTTGTCAAAGTTGATTGAGTAATATTAAAAATGTTTATTATTCTTAAATCTATTAATTAGGTTGTACTACACTTGTTATTATTTTATGTTTGCAGTTATGTTCATTACATTTTTAATTTTGTTGAAAAGTTTGTAAAAAACATTAAGATTTTGTACTTTTCTAAATAAAACTCTAATAAATATTCAATTATACACCTAATTTATTTTATATAATACCTTTCCAACTAATACTACATTATTAGGGACTGGAGTTGATAAGCGGAACAACTTACCTCAGCTGAGGAACAACCAGCCCCTTTGTGGGGCGAGTTGTTCCTTGTCGACTTTTTGCAGAAAAAATATCCTGAGCAATAATATATGCTTATTTCAAAGAACTTAAGTTTACAATTTGAAACAAGGATAAATTATGCACCATTTTATATAGGAATCGTTGATTTTAAACATTTCTATTACATTTATATTGCCTCCGACTCCAAAATCGGAACGTCGAACCCCGGTCTCCCCTACATACAAAAAGAAAAAACACTTATTAATAAAAATAATTACCTAGCTATAGGTAAAAAGACTGGAAGAACGATCTTTGATTTGTTAGTCCTTCAAGCTTATTTATCAAAAAAATATTAAAGTTATTTCGGGGGCGGTATCTCTACAATCTCTACAAATATTAAAGTTGCATTCTGTTGGTTTGTATCTCTGAATACACTTATTATAGATTTTGTTAAATAGATGAAGGTCTCTTTGGAAAATAATAATAATAATTAATTAATATATTTGTACTTAGTTATTTAAAAATGTAATTATTAAATCAATAATTCCTTTAAAAAACCAAAGGCTATCTTTGTCAACAGGAAAGTTTTGAATTGCTCATGTAATAACAATACATAATCATATTAAGTATAATATAATTATAATTTATATTTTAACAGAATTTTAACGAAAATATTGAACATCCTTGATGCTTTCAAAAAAAGATTTGCTTTTTATAGCTTTGTTTAAAAACCGACTGGCCGGTTGGCTTGGTTGGTAGTGGCCCTGCCTTACAAGCCAGAGGTCGTCCGCGTCGGTTCGATTCCCATCCAGGGCAAATATTTGTGTGATGAACATAGAAGTTTGCTCTGTGCCTGGGTGTAAATTATATATTAAAGTATTTATTTAAATTATGAGTATATGTATGTTAATCAGCCATCTGGTTTCCATAACACAAAAAAAAAACGATAGTCCAAAAGTCGTTTTAGTTTGTCGAAAATATATTTACCTCTTTATTATATATATTTCATTTTTTTTTCATCTCCATTTTTATTGTTGATAACTAACTTGTTAAAGGGGTAGAATAATATAGCACAATTTATAATATTTAACTAAATGCATAGAAACTTAATGTTATCAATTATTTATCGAACGTTAAATGGGTTACCTACATATTGTATTGATTGTATTTTGCATATAAATCTTAAGTTAATAAAATGAATATTAATTATAAATTTTCACACTTGAATATATAAGTATAGGTACCAATATTATATTTAGATTAACCACCTAATATACAAACACTAATATGAATTGTACATACCTCGTTTAAATAACTTATGAGTTGCAGGACATCAATAGAAGCAAAGGAAAAGAACGTTTCATTATCCTATTATCCTATTAATATTATAAAGGCGAAAGTTTGTATGGATGTATGGATGTTTGTTACTCTTTCACGTAAAAACTACTGAACCGATTACAATGAAATTTAGCACACATATAGAAGGTAACTTGGATTAACACATAGGGTAGGTTTTATCCCGGAAATCCCACGGGAACGGGAACTATGCGGGTTTTCCTTTGAAACGCAGGCGAAGCCGCGGGCGGAAATCTAGTTGTTAAATAAACCTGGTTTCAATCGAAAAAGATCACCAAGCTTCTTGTTAATTTTTCTCGAATGTTCCTCAGTATCGTACAATTGTACATTTGAAAAATCTAGATTATAATTCTCATCATTTTCGGCACAAGTACTCGAAGACCATACTGTTGTATTCATATACTGATTTTTAGAACAACACTTATTGAGACATTTTGTAAATTGACATATATTATCATCATCAGAGTTGTCTAATATAATATCACTGTTGCACAGGCATGCCGGGAGGCATATAAAAAAAATAAGGCACCAAAATTTGAACATAGCGATTGACGTGTTTATTGAAACGATATTTCACTGTAATGGTCGCATAATCCTATACGTTGTAATACATTCAATATAACTTCTTATCACCCTGCTGAGTACGGGATTGGGTCTGAGAAGCCGTAATTAATAATAAATAGGTACATTGCGGTTAAAACGGAAGAATATTGACTATTGAGTCATTTAAATAGTGGTGCTAATATACATTTCAGTAGTAAAAATTTCATAGAATTGGATAAGCTCGACCCAAAATACGTTCTTTTTATACTAGATGTACCCCGCTGTTTCACGCTCAACCCGCTGTTTCTCGCTTTTCAGATAGAAAACTTTTATCCTACTAGGTACATACACATACTTAGGTATGTTAAAAACCTATCTTAAAAACGGTATGTTTATTGTTGTAGCGTTAAACTGGCGAAACAGATTGGGGGAAGATTTTCGATTTACAGATATTGATTTTTTTTCTATCGTATCTCTTTGCTCCGGTTATACCTATATTTTTTTTGTATGAGATAGGCCGACGTTTGACCAAGTACCATTTTATAGAAAGCGATGCTGTGGTATGGTATGGTTATAGTTAAGAATCATAAAGGAAGGTGGTACCCCAAATACAGGCTGTCCTAGATTGGACCTATCATAAATTGCATCCAGGAGTGACATTATTTTGTATGCACATAACTTATTAAAAATATCAGTAGTTTATTTTTATATTTACTATGGGTACAATTTTATTCCATCTCACCTATATTACGATAGAAATACCAGCTATGCTAGTATGTAGTTAAATTTAGGCAAAAGTAATTTCGTATGCTTAAAGATCCACACATTTTATCATTGACTAGCTTTCCATCCGCGGCTTCACCCGCTTTGCCTAAAACCTAATAAATTAAATACTAAAACATTCCTCTTGAATCACTTTCTATTAAAAAAAAAACATCAAAATCTGTTGTGTAATTTTTAAAGATCTAAGCATTCGTTCACACATATGGGGGAAAGCGACTTTGTTTTATAGGTAGGTACTATGAAGTGAAGACTATAACGTTCACTACACATGCGCCCTTTAGATTAGATAAAAAGTAAAAAAAATTGGTTGTCTGTAAAGTCGGTTTACTGACGATAGTTGAACGTGACAACGATTGTGCTTCTTTGTCGCTCGTTCCGCACTCTCGCTTGCACTGGAACGCCTCAGAGCGAGGTAACGCCGCATGAGTCATGTTTTTTCGGGCGTGCAGCCGGCTCTATCGAATTATAAGACGTTGTCACGTCAAAAAAAGTCCTATCAAGCTTTCAGTTGGTGAAAAAATTCATACAAATATTATATAGCTGAAGAGTTTGTTTGTTTGCATGAAAGCGCTATTCTCAGGAACCACGGTATAATTACACATAAAAACGTCGTTTATAATTATAATATAATCAACAAAAACATGTTTATTACTGGAAAATCTATAAAAAAATTCACTTTGAAGATGACGAGAGAAGTGCTAACGGTACGTGAATAATTATTATTATGAGTTTTTAGTCAAAATTTAGTTTGGTATCATTGTTTATCCTGTTGTATTACGGTTGGAAAAATTTAGAATTCTGAAAGATAAATAAAATATGAAAAAAAAAAGATCGTATTTGCTTGTACGTGCTTCTGCACAAATGGGGTCAGCTCACACCGTAGAAGGTACCACACCCGAATAGAAAATCAACGTCAATAAAATTAGTATCACATGAATGCTACAGACTGTGCACCCTTTGCCCTTTCTAACTCCTATAAAAAAGTGAAGTCCCATGTCCCCTAGTGGGGTAAGGGGCATATGCATTATACATCTGTTTCACTGATCGATTTTCTTTAGGGACAATTAGGTGATATGCCTTCTGTGTCCTGCTAGACAGAGACATTTTTTTTTCTTCGTCTCCACCGGGAATCGAACCCAGGACCCCTCGGTTCTACGCTCACGCGTCAATTACTGTACCAAGGAGGCGGTCTAACTCCTATACCTACTCCCTATTCTTTGTGTATCCTCTTTAACCTTATAAACTGATGACTAAAGATATAATATTGCCTCTGAAAATGTTCATGGGCGAGAGTGGTCGTTTTTTTTTGTAGGGGACCCAAAAGCTCAGCTCAGCAGCTTACCATAGTTATAGGTACTTAAATACGTACTGTATAGTGTTATAAATATAATTATAAACGCTACACTAATTTTATTAAGAGAAAATATTTGTATTTTAATTGTAACTAACGGGTAAACTTAATAAAAAGGTAGTTACTTTATAGATTTTAAAAATTATTTTAATTTCTATAAATTTTATGTACATAATATTATTTATGCCGTGTGGTGTCCGGCTTAGAATAGCACCAACCCTATCAGAAGACTAGGATGTCGTAGAAGGCGACTAAGGTCCCAAAGAGCGTATTATTATATTATCTCTTATCGCTCTATTAAGGGGGAGATAGGCCTCCAAGCGTTGGATCGCAACCCATCTAGGAGAAGGAAAACTCTGAACACAAACCCGGAACGGTATCTCCGTTAGACGTAAGTAAGGTCAAACCTGAAATGCGCGGCAGATTCCTGCAGCAGATCTAGCTCCACACGTACTGGCTTGCCATTCCTGTGGAATTAGCTAGTGATGCCGAGAGGGTAGCGTAGGCTCTGGGCAACCCTGCGCTTCCTTAAAACCGACCCAGGCGGTGTTATGTCTGTGGAGAGGCCACTCCACCCACGTTAACAGCGTGGGTAACAACACGGAAAGTGGCAGTTACCAGTTATAAGTCGACATAAATGGGCGTAAGTGACGACGCTAGGGGTCACTTTTGACAGTGGGAGGATCCATCGAAGATCCAGTGTTCGATTACCGCCCGCTTTAAGCCGGGCAGCCCCCGGTCAATAAGGTATCGATCCGTCCCGATGCTTGTCTGCTCTTTTAGGGTGTAGAGAGCACTAGACAATTATGGCTAGATGACTGGCATCGTTGTCTGTTTCACCTACCAATAACGAATTAAAGAGAAAAATAACTAAACAACGCCAAACCATGCGCATCGCGACATGGAATGTCCGAACTTTGAGGACAGGCCTTCTGGACACCTACGAAGATTTACATAGCGCGCAAGACCTGCGCAAAACTGCTGTAATTGATGCGGAGCTGAGCAGACTTAAAATAAAAATATGTGCCTTGCAAGAAACAAGACTACCGGATGAAGGCTCACTGCGTGAATCATCGTATACTTTTTTCTGGAAGGGGAAATGTCATACTGATATTCGTCAGCAGGGAGTCGGTTTCGCGATCCACAACGAGTTACTATCAGCCATTGAGAGCCCTCAGGGGGTATCAGAGCGCATAATGGTCCTGAGACTCAACACTGTCCATGGCTTTGCTACTCTCATCACAGCTTATGCTCCGACACTAACATCTTCGGAAGAGTCAAAAGACCAATTTTACAATCAGTTGGACGAGACAGTAAATAAAGTCAATACTGGTGACCGCCTATACATTCTAGGGGACTTTAATGCCCGAGTTGGCCAGGATTTTTCCACTTGGCCAAACTGTATTGGATATCATGGTGTAGGCAACGTCAACGAAAACGGCCAACGATTATTAGAGTTTTGTTCTGATCATCATCTTTGCGTGACCAATACATTCTTCAAGGGCAAATTGTCACACAGAGTTTCCTGGAAGCATCCACGATCAGGCCATTGGCACCAGCTTGACGTCGTACTCTCCCGCTACAAAGACCTTCGAGAGATCCTTCACACACGAACTTTTCATAGCGCTGACTGTGATACGGATCTCTCGCTAGTGGTAGCACGAGTGGCCATTGCACATAAAAAGATTCACACCTCTCAAACTCCAGGTATAAGAAAAGTAAACCTTGCCAATATAAAAATAGAAGAAATGCGTCTAAAATTCGAGTCTTTGATTAAAGCTAACTTAGGCCAGTGGGAACCCGATGCCCCGGTAATCGATGAGTGGAATAACATCAAGAAAATTTTGACTGATGATGCTGGCGAGGCATTTGGCTACATGACTAAAAAATCCCAGGATTGGTTTGCAAATAACATCCAATATCTCCAGCCACTTTTAGACTCAAAGCGTGAGGCTGCTCTTAAGCATCGCTTGCACTCCTCTACAGAGACTGATAGAAACCTTCGCACAGCTAAATCATCTCTCCAGCGAAGCGTACGATATTTTGCCAATTTATACTGGACTAACATCGGTCTCAAAATTCAAGCGTGTGCTGATAACGGAAATATCGGTGGTGTTTACGAGGGTATTAAACAAGTTCTTGGACCTGTCCCGAAAAAGACAGCGCCCCTTAAGGACGCAAACGGCTTCTCTATTACAGATCCTAAAAAACAGCTTGACCGCTGGGTTGAGCACTACACCGGTCTCTACTCTAGTCCTACTATTCTACATCCGGATACTGTTAATATTATGCCTAAACTAGATGTATGGACAGAGCTAGATGATCTACCATCTTTAGAGGAGTTTAATAAGGCAGTAAACAAACTGAAAACTGGTAAGAGCCCTGGCTGTGATGGAACCCAAGCCGAAATAATCAAACTTGAGTGTGTTAAGCCGATGCTTTATAATCTCCTGTGTAAATGCTGGGAAGCAGGTGAAGTACCGCAGGATATGCGAGATGCTAATATTGTTACCATATACAAAAGAAAAGGAGATCGTGGTGATTGCAACAGCTACCGTGGTATCTCTCTTCTAAGTATTGTTGGTAAACTATTTAGTCGAGTCATTCAATCTAGGCTCCAAAAGCTTGCAAATCGTGTTTATCCGGAATCCCAATGCGGCTTTCGCCCTCAGCGTTCGACGATAGACATGATTTTTACTCTACGTCAGCTACAGGAGAAGTGTAGAGAGCAGAAGACTCCGTTGTATGTGGCGTTTGTCGATCTTAACAAAGCCTTCGATACGGTTAGCCGAGAGGGCCTGTATTCAGCATTAGACAGCATAGGGTGCCCGCCTAAACTCCTATGCCTAATAAAATCCTTCCACGAAAACATGAACGGCATTGTAGTTTTCAACGGCAGTACATGAAATGAAATGAAATGAAATGAAAGATCGTTTATTTGACTCCACAAACACAATTAACACAGAATACAAATTACAATAAATAAAATTAAAATTAAAACAACACAACATAAAACAAAAACAATACAAGAATAATAAACGTAAGTGTAAAATAAAATTAAGTGGAGCCAAGTCAGGTAGCCACTCAGCTTATGTTGCAACATAGTTGCAACGCTGATTTTCAGTGGCCCCTCTCTGGAGCGATTGGAGCGGCAGTACGTTCATAGATATGTATATAAATATATATATATATATTTACATATTATAAGCCTATTAAAGAAAATACATAATTATAATAATAAATTTAACTTAATATTAATGGATAAATGTAAAGGTTTAAATAAAAATAATAATACGTAATATAGTAATGGATAGATTGATAATATACCTACATATTATAAACAAAATATATGTGTAAAACCTAATGACGATGAAGATTGAAGAACCATCACGCAACTAAGGTTGGAACTCAAAACTCCTGCAATAAGTGTTTTTTATATTTATGTTTGAAGGCGTTTAATGAGATTGAGTTTATTATAGGTGGTGGGAGATTGTTCCAACACTTGGTTGCGGCATATTTAAAACTTCCTCTAAATGCAGCTGTGAAACTCCTTGGCATAGCCATTTTGCAAAATGACGAACGTGTAGCATAAGCGCTGCCCTCTCCCATCCATGCTAACTTGTCATAAAGATATTTTGGCGCTTTTGTCATTACCACTCCAAAAAGAAGTGACGCGAGGTGTAGCCTCCTACGGTTTTCCATTTTTAGACACCTAGCCTCCACTAGGTACGGTGTAATGTGGGACCGGGGAGGAACGTCCCAACAAAAACGCGCACAAGCGTTCTGAACGCGTTCGAAGCCGTTTAAAGTTTGCAGAGGTGTGCGTCAGGGATGCGTCTTGGCGCCCACTCTGTTTGGAATATATTTTTCGCTATTGCTGCGTGCAGCATTTAATGATGACCAACAGGGTGTTCACTTGCACACTAGGACGGATGGAAGGATGTTTAACATCTCCCTTCTTAAGTCCAAAAAACACCGTGAGGACCTCTTCGTTGATAACCTCCTTTTTGCAGACGACGCAGCACTACTGGCTAATTCTCCGCTCGAGCTCCAGGCAATGATTGACAAGTTCTCACGAGCTTGTTCTAAATTTGCAATGTCTGTGAATACCAACAAGACAGTTATATTATCACAAGGAGCTCCTGCGGGGTCAACGATATCTCTGAATGGCACGCCACTGGTAGAAATCGACAGATTTTGCTATCTAGGGTCCACCGTGTCGAACAATCTCTCACTTAATTCGGAGATCGATATTCGTATCGGCAAGGCGGCGACCATGTTTGGGAAGCTTAATACAAGAGTATGGCGAAACAAACATCTTACTATTAAAACTAAGATGATAGTTTTCCAAGCTTCCATCTTGAGCATTCTTTTGTATGGGGCTGAAACCTGGACGTCGTATGCAAAACAAGAGCGTCGATTGAACTCCTTCTACATGCGCTGCTTACGCAAGATCTTAGGCATAACGTGGCAAAATAAGATTACCCACGAGAAGGTTCTTGAAATCGCACAGCTACCTAGCCTGACTACGATACTCAAACAGAGACGCCTTCGTTGGCTAGGGCATGTGTACAGGATGGAGCCTTCTCGATTGCCAAGACGCGTTATGCTGGGTGCAGTCGCCGATGCAAAGAGAGACATCGGGAGACCCCTGCTCCGCTTCAAGGACTGTGCAAAACGTGACATGGCTTCTTTCAATATTGATTATAAAACCTGGGAGAAGCTCGCTAATGATCGATCTGATTGGCGCAAACTTGTTTCCGAGGGCTGCAGATTCTGCGACGAAGCGTGGTTCAGAGTACTCGCAAGCAAAAGGATGAAACGTCACCAAGCCGAAAACGAACCTGTTCCAGCAAACTTCCCCTGTCCGACCTGCGGAAAAGTATGTCGATCTCGCATTGGATTGTTTGGACACCAAAAGCATTGCTCAGGCATAGCACCATA
>CAJQZM010033380.1:0-18218 GCA_907164665.1 Colias nastes
TCTGTGGTGCATAATTTTTTCATAAACTTTAGCCATGACAGGGATTAATGTTATAGGTCCAAAACAATAAAATTAGGTTTCAGTATCTTTTCAATCAAATGAATCACTACATAGTATAAAACAAAGTCGCTTTCTCTGTCCCTATGTCCCTTTGTACGCTTAAATCATTGAAACTACGCAACGGATTTTGATGCGGTTTTTTTTAATAGATAGAGTGATTCAAGAGGAAGGTTTATTTATTTAGGTTGGAGAAGTACTGTTATTTTTGAGGTTTCTAATGTGATGTCGTAAAAAATTACATTTTTTCCGCTTACATTGCAAACGCAGGCTGAACCCTACGAGTTTTATCAAAATAATGTACTAAGTATTATACACATTGAAAAGGTCTACAGAAAAGTCCGCGGTGGTATATGTCTATCTCTTATGGATAACCCACAATAACTTTTTTTGTCATTTACTTGACTAACCTTGACTAACCGTATGCAATGTGTAGAGATATCGTATATAGACAACTATTCGTTAAAAAAGTCGGTAAGATCACAATACGTACATAATAAATACGGAGTGCCACAAGGCAGTATCCTCGGGCCTCTCCTGTTCTTATTGTACATAAATGATCTTCCTAACGTTACAGAACATAAATGTACTCTGTTCGCGGATGATGTATCCATCACCATACCTCGTAACAAATTGACCACCTACAAAGAAGACATTTATTTGACTATCAAAAATGTAACAGAATGGCTAAAATATAATAATTTAACTCCTAACATTACAAAGACAAAACTAATGCAATTCTGTAATTATCATAACATTAGACATAACCTTGACATAATTTATAATGGACAACGTATTGACGAAGTTACTGAAACGGTATTTTTAGGTATCACATTAGACAACCACTTAAATTGGAAAGCTCACACGGATTCTGTTTGTACCCGTGTAAATAAGTTTGTATTTGCCCTCAGAAGAATTAAACAGATTATTGATGAGAGAGCGGCAATCATTGCATATCATGGTTATGTTTCATCGTTGCTTCGGTATGGTCTTATTTTATGGGGCAACTCTACAAACGTAAAAAAAGTTTTTATAGCTCAGAAAAGGTGTGTCAGAGCAATATATGGAGTAGGGCCCTTAGAAAGTTGTCGAGACTTATTTAAGCGACTCGGACTTTTAACACTTACTTCCTTATACATCTTGGAGGTTGGAATATTTGTAAAACAGCATCCCTATATGTACATTAAAAGTTGTCAAAATAGTCAGTACCCAACCAGGGATCCTCACAGATTGCAACTTCCAATTTGTCGCACTGCTTTATGTAGCAAAAACAGTCATGTTATGAGTGCGAAGATATATAATAAAATCCCAATGGCATTTAAGGAATTGCCCATGCAATTGTTTAAAGTTAAATTAAAAAAGTGGCTGCAATCTCATAGCTTTTATAATTTAAATGAGTTCTTTGCTTGTAAACACTAAAGATAGAAAAGGTAGATAATAATAATAACTGTAATGTAAAATGTTAAAATTAATCTAAATAATATATTATATTGTATTTTAGTTAGTTAAATACACTAAATATTTGTATGCCAGTTTGCTGGCGAATTGTGCGGACTTTATTGTAATATATTGTAAAACCTTGTAGTTAACCACAATTCCTGCAAATAAATTATTTCATTTCATTTCATTTCATTTCATTTCATTTCATTTCATTTCATTTCATTTCATTTCATTTCATTTCATTTCATTACTTTTTACGACAAATAATGGGTAATTTTCGAAGCGATTTTAACCAATACAGCATTAATCCTTAACCAATTAAATACCTTGAATACATTTTTCATTTAATATAGATCTATATGGCCCTTTACACCGTATGATTTAAGTGAATATTTTCGAAGATATTACAGATTTAAAAATTGCGGGACGTAGCGTTTGCGGCGGCACCGGCCGGCCGCCCGGCTATATATTTTATACCCGTGCGAAGCCGGAGCGGGCCGCTATGTTTTTATATACAACGTTCACAGTTTTTCTGTAGTGTATTTAGTATCAGCATTGCACCCGTGCGAAGCCGGGGCGGGTCGCTAGTATCTAATAAACCAAATAATTATTTTAAATAGTCAAGTTGTAATTTGCATGGTCTAAACAACGGATATCATTGGACCACCGACATTATTGGCACTTAATTTATTTATTTTATTTATTTACATTCACATTTCATAAACAATTTACACATAATATAGTTAATATCATAAACTAATTTGAAAAATTATACAATAAAAATAGGAGGAACTCGACGGTATCTGTGGTAGTATAAACTGTGCTACAGATACCTGCGCCCACCCCTCAAATTAAACTAGAAATGACTATGTTATTTTTTTAAATTAAAGATTAAAATTAAAATTACAGTATATTAGAAATAAAATCATAATCAAGTCATTTACTTATTCATAACATGGCCTAGTGAGTTTTACTGATTATTATTTTATTGCGGTAATAAAATGTCAAACAACATAAACGTAATGCAATATTAATAAGAAGTATAAATTAGTTTTATTGGATATTGATGTAATGTATATGAAGCTCAAAATATAATTTACTTGTGTTTTTGTCGTTTTTGTTGCTAATTTAATCCTGGCAGTGTCATATTTTAGCGTTTCTGTATTTTTTTTAATGTTACTTAACTTGTTTCTTCCCGAGTTCAAATAATACCATTATACATACAAAACAATTCTTTGTTTTTGTAACTATAATTATTAAGTGTAAAATATTTACATGGCATACCAATAAAATAACCCTAAAATATATGTGTGAATAGTAACTTACCAATGCAGCTTTTACAGTTATAAAAGTGTTATGAATTTATAATTAACAAACAATGTATGTTTTGTTTCCTTATAAACTAGTAAATTAAAAAAATTAAAGCCTATTATTTTGTAATTTAAACTTTTTTATCTCTGGAATATTTTTATGTAAAGTATTTTGCGGAATTGGAAACTTCACAATCCCTCTTATCCAACACCTACATAACTAAGAAAATAACCTCACTTTATTTACATAGCTGTACATATTTCGGGGAAGCAATAAAACAGCGGCTTATAAACAGTAAACACATAGATGATTGATCTCCAGGTACCCTTGTTTAATCTGCAAAAAGTGGACGTAATCCTTTCCGGCGCATCCAGCTTTCGGCAGACTTTGTGACGCCGAAATTAAACTGCTAATCGCTTCGCGTAAATTATCCAGGTGTCTAGGGTTGACTGTTTCTATCAATTACATATTATGCAAAAATAGGTATTTAAAGGCTTACCTTCTATAAAATTATAGTACCTACTACGTTTTTACGTTATTAATGCTCAATAAATTTCCATTAAGTAGGTATACCAAAAACAACTTTAATGCATTACTAATAAAAATGTGCATATAGGTCTTTTTATTTTGACCCAATTTCTTCATGATTTCTTTGCAAAAATAACAAATTCTTATAACTAGATTATTGTACACGTAGGTATGTAGCAGCCCTGTTTCTAGTTAAAAATTATCAATTTACCTTCGCAGATCGTAGATTCAGTCGAAGAGGATTACTTACTGCGTTCGCTATTACTGTTTTCCAGGAAGGTATTGCACCAGGTATACGATTGAAAAAGCTTTGTTAGAACAAATTGCAATGCGATAAGTACTTCAAAATTATGCTCTATTCACATATAATTTAGGATAGTTTTGATTTTTATTTATGCTATGATTTATTTTTGGTTGATGTTGCCGATTGGCAAAAAATAACGTAACAATTTCTTGATAATGCATATGAATGAATGAATGCACATTCGTTTGATGAATGGTAAGTGGGTTTTAAAGGATTTAATATGTATAAATAATAAATATTAAGCTTTAACTTATAGTTGTGATGCCATAATATATTTTAATGAAGTATTTCTTTTTAAGTAAGATAGCTAGGTACGATGCAGATGGTAAGAACTACAGAAATTATTTATCTGATATCTCGTGATCTCTTTTGATCTTAAATAGGTACATACTTTGATATGAGTTAAGTAGTTCAACCTTGTTTACGTTCTCGTGTTTTAATAATATTCTGTATAAAGGCCAACCTAGCGGCGTTGTATAAAAAATAAATTACATAGGTACACTATTCAAATGAGGAAGTAGGTACGTCTTGCCAAAGTAGCGCTACACGTGACCCATGGACGCCTCCGTACTGAGCGATCTATTAAAATTCCGTTATGATATATAATTACATTAGCTGCCTAAAACCGAACGTCAATCACGCATCGAAGGGGGTTATTAGGAGCTGGTGAAGTTATACGCGGAGTTGTATTAATTGCGAGTAAGCGATACTATGTGTACCTATTGGTAAAATGTAATGTGATATGTCTCGTTGCCATAATAGTCAATTACGTTATGTAGGTACTTCGTTTTGATGATGTGAATGTAAAAAATTGATTAAAAATTGTAAGGTATCTAATGTTTTTAGACTGAAGCCTAAAAGTCTTTGAGGTTATGTACAGGAGGAGTATAGAAGTTATAGGATGTTTTCGACACATTTCGAATTGGTATAAGTTTGTACTTATCAGTCATTACGTACGTTTTTACAGTATCAGTCATTTCGTACGTTTTATTAAATTAATCTTTTCTCTACGTGATCCGAGCTTATAGTTGGGATTTAATGAAAAAGCAATGTATTAGGCAGTTTATGAGTAACTATCCATCTTATAACATTTCTCATATTTACATAGGTAAAAAAATGATGCAAACATCATTAAAAGTCATACCTATTGCGTAACTAAACACAAAAGGAGTAAATGATTGCAAGCAAATAGAAAACATCGTTTCGCATACAATTTTGTCAGCTGTCTTCTCAACCCAAAACAAGCGTGTGAAATGTGTCGCACGGCTATACAAAATGGAAAAAGTCATTTACTTCCAATAATAACTAAACGATTATAGCCATCCCGGCGCGATGACGTATTACAGTTAAACGTATACCGCCTACTACAAAACAGGGTTAAATTAGAAATAATAAGTTACGTAAAGGTTAGAGTGAACATGCGAAACGGGCATTAGTCCTTCCTAATTCCCCTTTTGATTTTAAGTAATTTATATGAAATTATGTCGAGAAACGCTACAAGGGATGTCGTACGATGTTTGTGATAAATGTACCTTTTCCATTCGATTTCAGAGATAAATGTTCTGATACGTATCGAGATTGAGTGATTGATTGCGTAATAATCACCTTGGTGTCGCTCGGATTAAGAATAATTGCTTTGTAACATTGAAGACATGATATAAGTTATTGATATCACATTATGATTGTTTCACCTGTAATTATGATTCGAAATTATTGTGTGATTGATGCTGATAATAATTAAATGAAATGTCATTGTTACAATATAGCTACAAAATGTCAAATAGATTTATTGTTCTTGCAACTTTTGAAATAATTATTATAAGAAATTTTAGACCAAGCCCGATCACTAGATACATGATATACAATTAAAAAAAAAAAAAAATTTCGGGGTGGTCATTTTAGTTAATTTTTATTTGAAATTTTACGATTTTTGAACTTGGTAACTTAACAATGAGATATAAAATGGTTGAAACAAAAAAAAAATAGTAAGAATGAACTCAAAAACAATCAATATGCATATCAAACCGCGCGCCGGGAGCGATTCTGCAAATGAAGTATCGTCCACAAATCTTGACCAATCACTGTTTTAATCATATAACATGCAGGCTTATTTAATTGTTGCCTCTCGCGTGAGAAACGCGAGCGTTCGGTAGCCAGATACTTTTAGGATCTACATATTATTCAGGCCAAGTTCCTTTTTCCTGCACAGACCTTAACTTTCTAACTAACAATTCTATTCCATCGTAATAGAGTTGAAATTCGATCTATCCATAATTAGGGGTATATAATAAGTTGGTAAATGTGTGCTAGAGTGGCAATGTGCAAGGAGCATTAATCAAAACAGAATTAGCCCTGGCGATCCGCTCCGAAGTGTCCAGGCTGAATTTATACCGGGCCGCGAGGAGGTAAAGAGTTAAAATGTTTTAATATCGCAGAGGCAGGTAAGATAATGTAAGTTATATAGCGGCAAGTCTATTTGACACGTTGCTTCTGATTTATGCGCGGATTTCATATTTGCTACTGAAAATATTCTTTGTTGGTACTTTTTATTGTTCATAATAAATTGGAGGACTAAAATGTATAACATCTACGTGGTAAATAAATTTGCAAGTACATATTTATTTTAAAAGTGAAATAAAAACAGAAATTATTGGTGCTCATGCATACTTTATTACTTAAGACGTAAGAAGTTACAATACTTCTTTGGCCCATTTTTGAATTGACAGCACATCATTTTAAAATATTTGGAAGTTTCATGTTACCAAACCTAAAAATGCTTCAGACAACTTTAATAACATCTCGCTGTAAGATGCTACTACATCTCAGAGTTGTTTCACCTTCATCAATATCTGCTCCGATTTTTAATAAAAATTCCAAAGTCAGGTCTGCGTAGACCGTCCGAGTTCCTTGCACCTCATCGCTGCTGGATATCGCATAAATACTACTTAACGCTCACGACACACGAAATTTCCGAACGACAAAACGTAAAAAATGAAAAACTGAACGTAACTTTTTAATAATTACCATCGGACGCGGCGAGTAGCGTCACTAATGTGTGAATGAGATACCCTCGTCCAAATAATTTTGTTTTGAAACACGTTTTTTATAGATTTCGATGTAATTTATTCATGCCCTCTTTAGCACGTTGGATTTACAGTCGGAATAAATGTTTAGACACGCTTAATAATGTTGTTATAATAGTTTTATTCATTTGTCGATTCATAACCGTGACAATGTTATGTCCATTTTTGGATTTGACCAAATACACGTTAAGGCGTTGCTATGTTGATTGAGTAATAAATAAGGTTTACTGTTTATTATGGCAGGATAACAATGAAAAGTAAATCTGCGGGAAATACCATACTATTCTGGCTAAGAAGTAGCAAATTGTCAAGAATATCTACTAAAAAGCTTTTTTTATAGACAATATTTTACCTTTTATTTGTAAATTATTGTTCAAGTAGCATAAATTAATTTAAAGTTATGTGAAAAGTGTAACATTCCTTCAATTATCATAGATTATTAAGCCTCGTATTACCTCCAGTGCTCCATATCACAAATAATGTTTAACCATCACATAAACCAAACATAATAAATCTGCCAATACATTAGGTAGATCTATAAACCATTTTATATTTCCCAATACATTAAGTAAGGTTAGTTTCGTTACACTCAACCGCGATTTAGCAATATAAAGGTGTTTCCACACTGGTAGTCTTAAGTAGCATCTACACTGTGGAATGTGACACCAAAACGTCACGCCAATTAAGGAATCAGCAAGCTCTAACCTCGCTGTCAGACCTGCATTGGGTATAGCTGATTGGCATACCAGTGGGTTAGAGTACTGGATGTGAACATGTTTGTATGGGTAACAGTGATGGTAGATTGGAATGTTTGTTATATAGTTTTGTGATAAAATCTTATGTTATAGACTATTTTAGTATAACAGTTTAACATTTTGATTCATGGAAAAATTAAATTAAACTATTAACGTACCAATCTGAAAGTTGGGCACAAATTCATTTAAGTCCCATATTATGTAAAAAATGTTCACAACACAAAGGGATATATGATATTATGAGATTATTAGATTGATTCATCATATAATATGCTTATTCTAAGATTTTTTTATTCCTTTGGGCTAATTTATATAGAGTAACTCAGTAACCTATGTAGGTAGGTACGTGAATCAATACATCAATGCAAAATGTTATCAATATTTCAAATGCATTCGGCTTTGTACAATCAAATCTCGGAATACCTACATGAACATCAGGCCGCTTCCAGTACTATACAAGCGTGTAGCAACTCCGTACCTCTGAGAAACATTTATCATATTTCATGTTCGACGTTCAGTGACGTTTCTCTTCCGTAGGTGACAACGCATGTTCTATGTGACCTACCTATCGAGCTTTACCTGAATTGCCACATAACGACTTCCACGGATATTCAAGAAAAATATTCCCAAAGTACTTGCAAATAATTTACAAGTAGGAATGGCGCAAAAACCATGGAGAGCGCACTTTCGTGCAATTGGCATGGTGTTAAGTAGCCTCCGTGGCTGAGGGCGTCTAGAGCATTTCAGATTTATGTCTATGACGCTACGAGATAAATGAATCAGACTTTTTTATGCTGATTAATAGTAAAAACCTTTATCATTCGACGGTACTTTCAATTGCTTAGTTATAACACCTCGCAGAACATGTGCCTTGGCTCAATGCACATATTATGATTTGTTTGAATTCTGTTCTTCTAATTTGATCATTCAGACATAAACTCAAAGATTACAACTTCTATCATCAATATAATAAAATAATAGATAGGTATCTACAATGTTTGCTTGACAATATTCGAACAACTCTCACCTGCCTGCAATGCGTTCCACTGCACATACCTATTGCGATTAAATACATTCGAGAAATCTGCATTCTAACACGAAGGCAACCATATAATATGTATCATGACAAAACTCAGTGAGAACTCTCTAAAATACGTACGGCAAGAGTAGGTACCCACTGCGTATTAAAAATACACAGATATTTAAAAACTAAACAATTTATTCTTTTTTCTTAGATAATTCCATTTTTAAAAACACAAAATCTTAGCTGCCAATTCACGTCTTAAATACAAAAGAGGTCGAACAAAAACGAAATTCTAGAACATACTATGTACGATGTCAACGGACGCGCCAGTGCTTTCTACAGAACATAATTTACAAGCAGAGTGCAGTGATTGGCGGGCGACACACTTGCATCGTCCCGTTACGGCCCTACTATTAATCACGAGATAACAGTAATCCGCTCTATTTGTCGCCTCCTAATATAATTCGAATATGCTTTGTAAAATTGTAACTGAAATTAGGTATGGGACAATTCAACGTAGAAAGTTTTTGCGCGCTTTTTTTCTTAGCAACAAAAGTTATCTTCACAGATGTGATAGAATTCATTGTTGTGAAGTGAATGTTTATTTAAGGTTTAAGATGAAATAAAAATAAATAAGTAAATATTTGTTGCTGGCTATGGATGCTCGGCTATGTATTAGCTCGTTGTGGCCGTGCTAAACAGTCTTCAAGTTTAATTATTGTTTCACTAGCCGCTGTTTCCTCTTTTGTTATTGCATTAAGTTCTTCCATACGTTTAGTAGGTATGTAATTTTGTAATTAACTCGAAACTAAACCTATCTTTTCAGGAAATTACTATGGCGTCGTCAGCTGTACTAAATAAATAGTTAACCACATCATATAAATCTGCCTGAAGGCCAAAAAGCGTATTTGTAAAAATTCTGGGTCATTGAAGGAAAACTGACCTTTAATCAGTCTACACTCTACCTAACCTACTTTTCGTACGTCAGTCTTAAGCCTGATTCCCACGGCATGTTTGCTTCACAAGCATTGGCAGACGACAAGCGCTTGTCGACATCGGTCGCGATTTGAACTGAGCGTTCCCACGGCATGTGTGCGTATGGCAAGCACTGGCAAGCACGGTGGACGGTCATTCCTACTAATACCTAATATAAATTCTCGAATTTTGCATGATAGAAATTATCGTACAATCAGCGTACGATAATACTATGCTATCGTACATCGTACGTAGGCACAAAATTATTTTATTTATTTATTTATTTATTTAAATTCTTTATTTAACACACACAAAAAAATAAACACAAAAATAAAAAGAACAAAAAAGAAGATCATAACATGTTAAATAGGCGGCCTTATCGCTATAAGCGATCTCTGCCAGGCAACCTTTGGATAGGATTTGTCATACGAATTAAAATTAGATGGGTGGTGTTTGATTTAAAAGGAGAAAAAAAAAATAAAAATATGTACATATACAATATATATACGTATATATATAAAAATAGATACCTAATAATAAATAAATAAGTAAAAACAATATAAATATTGATATCAATACTATAAATACATGCTATAAATACACATACATACATAATATATACTTACATACATACATATCATACATGATACATAATACATAACTATGTATAAATAAAAATATTACAGCTCGTTGAAGAGATGACGTATTTGTACGATAATTATCGTACGGTTCCGAACAATGACGCGCTACAGACGGCAAGCCCCGACGGACGTCGACCAACGCCGTCGCACCGCGCCAAGCGCGCACCTTTGATCTTACCGACTTCCGATGGATAGCACAAGCGTCGGCAAACATCGGCAAACAATCACAAGCGCACCGATTCCCATGGCATGTGGTATGGTGTGGCGCGGTCGGGTTTGTGAAGCAAACATGTCGTGGGAATCAGGCTTTAAGCGCGTCACACACGGTGAAGATACTATAATATTTTATGTTAAGATTCTCTAATATAAAATATTACAGTATCTTAAGGTATCCGGTATCAGCGTTCTGACCATCATTTTTCTTTTTGTCATTGCGTACTAAGATCCCTGTAGAACCGCCATCCTGTTACAAATGACCCGAAACACTGACACAAAATTTCGAGTCATTTGTAACAGGATGGCGGTTCTACAGGGGTCTTAGTACGCAATGACAAAAAGAAAAATGATGGTCAGAACGCTGATACCGGATACCTTAAGATACTGTAATATTTTATATTAGAGAATCTTAACATAAAATATTATAGTATCTTCACCGTGTGTGACGCGCTTTAAGTTTAGAATGCAGTTTTCAAGAAAGCTTTATAAATTATTAATTTTAACATTAATTATGACATTAATATTTAATATAAGGCAAGTAGAAAATATTTATGAATTAATAAGATAAGGTATACCATACTAAATTCGGAGACTTTATTTCTTGGTACTTATAAGAAAGTGAAAATAGAGCATCTGTTTCACTGTATCCATAGCAGGAATCAAACCAAATGACCCAGCTATTATACTTAGAGGTATAACTACATGATAACGACTATGACGTGAAAGCGAAAAAAATCAATCGCAATTTACCTTACACAATAGTTTAAAATGCTGCAAGAAAATGCAAAAATATGCTTTCAAATGCAATGCACATTTCTAAATATATTCGCATAATTGAAAATGTATAAAGAAAAGTATTTCTTAGATCATTACAACGTAACACCGGTAACAAACCGTGCCAAGGGTGTTTGTGGTTTGTCGAACGATTGCTTTTATTGTTACGACAACCTTTGCTTTGTTTTTAATGTAATTTAAAAAGGTGATTTCTTATTTAAATCATGTATTTCGTTCCTATAACGGACATAAGAACTACGTTTTCAGATAAATAAATTCATTTAATATCAAAAGGTAGATTAGGATTACTTCTATGATGTTAAACAAACAATCTTACAATCATAAAGACGTGTACTAGATATTTATTTCAGTCCAAAGCCTGTTTTAGATTTGGACGAATAAAATACGTAGCTACTCGAAGTAAAATCATTGATTGTGACTTGCGAGCTGTGGTAGAGGCAATGGCCACTCGATGCCTACTGCATTGTCATCCCAATGACACTCGTAAAAGTTTGCCACTTAAGCGACCGAGCACTTATTCCAATATCCATAAATATAGAATACATTTTTCGATCATGTAAGCATGTTATAAAATCAGTTTAACCTTGTAATATTATTTGTTAAAAGGCTAATTGATGAGCGGAAATAGACGATCGATTGTTGAAGTTTATCAAAACCAAGCAGAGTGGAAAGCCAATTAGTTTTTGCTGCCGAGAATTTAAAAATAAGATAAGCACTATTGTTGTAATGAATAAATTGTATTTAATTTTTCATCGATTAACTTGTTGACATACATTTTATAGTCTTGAATAGCTATAGACAGAGTAGATTTTATGAGTATCTTGCTAACGTATTTATGTTTATAGAGGATTACTTAACATAATTCATAACATAACATTTATTGCATTCCAATTTGCACAGAAAATGAATTTACCCACACCTACAAAATAGTGTCTTATGTGTGCTAACATACTGTGTTTACTGTCAATACATCTTGCACTAGCTGTGCTCCGCGGTTTTACCCGCAGTGCTCCGCTCCTGTTGGTCTTAGCGAGATGATAAATGCAAAAAAAAAAAAAACAAACAAACTTTTCAGCTTTATAATATTAGTATAGATTAATAGGTAGATAATATAATCAGTTATCATAATTCGTTTCTCTTTTCCAGTTTTACCGTGTAATATATATGACCCAAAATACTTTTCTCTACTTACCTTCACGATGCACCTAGTACACGGTAACTCTAAACAGTATTTACCCAAACCAGCAGTGTCCTTCGTCTCCCAACTTTCTTGCCGACCACTGACCAGTCACGGCGCGCGTGCTGCCCACTTTTTGTCGCTGGGTGCCGGCGCGGGCTATTGAAATAATTGCTTTTTCAACGGCACGCCGTGCAAATGACATTCGTGATGGAGGTCGTTTTTTAAAGAGTCTAGATAGAAAATATTCGCTTACGAAACGCGGTTTATCATTAGATTATTTAAGCTGTACTCATCTGTGATGTGTTGTTGGGTGTATCAGAATGTATGGAACTATTTCCTGTGTCAGATTGAAAGGGTTTTTTTAAATTACTTATCAAATTTGATATGGGTACCTACTTACATATTTATAAACATACACAACTCTACCTTTATTTCAATGTTATTAAGTAGGTATATTAGGTTCTGAAGAGCTTTTTGTTTTTCTGGAAATAACGGATTCTTGTGTAATGACTAATGTGTATGGACTATGGCCATACGTCTTTTAAGCAAAGATGACACATTGTTTTTACAATCTCCAAAAAGAAAAACAACTACAAAATATTATAGTATCGATACATATTAGCACTACCGGCTAATGAGAGCCATCTGCCGGTGGCAGCGTAGTGTTAAAAACTTAAATTATTGTGTGAACTTTCACAGCCATCGGTCATCGCCGCCTGGATTTATTACTTACAATTCGAAATAAAACGACAAATGCCAGAGATTATATTATAAAACGCCTACATGTGAATACTCGGAGCTTTGGCACGTGCTACGACTTAATTAAGACAAGATTAAGAGTAATATTTATTGCTCTTAACAAACGTATAAAAACTTGTCCCTTTAAAGCCTGATTCCCACGGCATGTTTGCTTCACAAGCATTGGCAGACGACAAGCGCTTGTCGCCATCCGTCGCGATTTGAACTGAGCGTTCCCACGGCATGTGTGCGTATGGCAAGCACTGGCGAGCGACAAGCGCGCCGATTCCCTTGGCATGTGGTGTGGTGTGGCGCGGTCGGATTTGTGAAGCAAACATGTCGTGGGAATCAGGCTTAAGAGCTAAAGTTTTACACTTACCAATTATATTCATTCAGACATTTCTTATCTTTATTATGAGGAATTAAAAAATACATTTTATCTTCCATATTTTTAGTCTTTTATTTTTATAACAGTTGAGATGTCATACATTTTAATTATCATCAGGGCTCTCATTAGCCGGGAGTCGACATTTTAACAAATTAAATATTTTTTTAATTAAAATCGAAAATAATATTTGAAATAATCTATCAAAATAACATTTCCCAAAACCACCATTTAGGTTCGAACATCACATGCGTCCCTCACAGTAAATTTAATACGGAACGGATATTTTCAGCGAAGAGCACCTAAGACCATGTCCAATCGGCGAGACAGGCCTTTAGAGACAAAAAGGACATTTGTCACGCGTATAAATATTTTGGACGACGCTGTCGTCACGGGCCCAGTTTTATGAGGATCACGCTGAGCCATTGTCTTAATATCGACAAGTCATTAGACATGCCCAAGACGAGACACATGCGATTTATGACGTTGCTCTTCCTTTATTACTTTATTGGTCATTTTGTTCTTTACTACCTGATTCTAGGTGACCATGGTGAAATTATTTTATTTCTCTTTGGAATTATTTTCTTTTGTGATAATGTTTAATGTAGGTACCTACTGCTTGTTAGGCTGTGTATTGAAACGAAATTAAGTCGTTATTACATAAACAAAAGTAAATTAAGTTATTTAAGTTATTAAAGCGACAGTTTAAGGGTATTGTGGAGTCTATAATTAAGTGACTTTGAATATTATTTGTTTCTGCATTGTTATTTATCGCAATTTAATAAATACAAATGGATCAAGAATTCTATCGTTTATTCTGTAGTATAAAATTATATTAGGTAGGTATATTAAATGAGTTAAAACTATTAAATTAAAACTTTATCGCATTACTTACCAGATGATACCAAGTATGCTACTGCCCGATGATTGAATATTATGTACCGCTATCCCTGGTGTCTTGAATGTTTTTTTTTATATTATGATTTGTTATATTGTGTATAGTGAATAGGTAGTAAACTGCTTTGATTTTTCATCGTTTACTGACTGATAGTAGGTATTACCATTCTACAACATTGTTACTTTACGTATGGTCGAGATAAAATGGCAAGCTAATTTACACCTTTTGTAACTATTTCAGGAAGCCACTTGACCCGATTCCTTGATCACCGATCATAAAGTTGAAAAACAGTTGTTCTAAGCCGGTGCGCAATGTGAGGCGACGCCAAGGCTGCGCTAGCCTCGCGCTTTGTGGAGCGTGACGACGACGTGTCGGCACCCACGCTGTGACGTCAGCGGCCGACGGTCAGCAATTGATGATAACTTGGGAGACTGTAGGTATTAGATGCACAATTATGTTAAATGGGTTTGTCGTAAGTGTAGGTATTAGATGCAGGAACATTTATTGGTAGCTTGATTGTCCTGGGTAAGCTTCTTTCGCAGAGTTGTTAAGTTCAACGAAAAGGAATGTGGAACCTCATTTAGTACTTCATTGTACTAGGTATATAAGGTGGTATTAAATATTCAGAACATACAGAAAAATAATATATCTTATAACTTCTTATTATACAAAAAATCGTGTAGGTACTTAACTCGTTCACGTCCACCGCGACGATAAATTTGAGAACTATTATTAGACATAGGTTACTTCTTCATTCTTGTTTAAGAAGATGAATATAAAAAAGCAGATTCTGCAATCTAATATTGAGTTCGCCAAAGATGCAAAAAACGTACCTATTTTTAAATACCTATCTAATAGACACTCGTTTAGAATTCCTTGCCTTGAAGAATAAGTCGTATAGGTTTCCATCCAATTTACAATTATATTATGAGGTATCTACCTACTTACTTATTTATTTTGGAATTATCGTTGTATAGTGATTATGTTTAAATAATTGACTTCTCCCTTATTGTTAATTTATAAATGTGAGTTTATTTTTGAAGTGAAACTTCTTTATAGGGGTTGGAAAAAAAAATAGTGTAACATTTTTTCGTTACGCGTGACATTTTTCCGTTACGCGCCATCTTTTTCTTATCTCTACCACGCGTGATTCGACGTATTTCTGTAAAGTTGCATATAAATTATTTTTTGAAAAATAAGGTCATTAAGAAGTTTCACTTCTTACGTGTGTACACTAGTACACGCACACTTTTTTTATTACACAAAATAGTGATTTAAAATATTATATCTACATTTAATTTCATCACAATAATTACTTAGCCAATCATGCAATAATTGACACGAATACGCTGGAGTAAAATGGGCGATTCACACAAAATTAATGATATATTAATTTACACTGCACAAATAATAAATCGAAAAAGCAGTGAAATTTTAACTGTGCAAACAAACCTCCGTGAAAATTAAAAGCCACTACAGGATCCGTAAAAACTCTCGAGGCCTGCTTATTATGGAATTAAAGGTAAACAGGTGTGAAATTAAGCTCACTTTTTGTTCAGCTAATAGATTGCGGCATTATTGAGTTTCGGCAGAGGCACGCTACCTCAATGTAAGACTATTACAGACGCACAAATCACCTAAACGTCCATTTTAAAACACTATAATTTCGCACTAAACGGAATGATTTAGAAGTTTCATCTCGTTATAAATTCCCACTTTTGTTTTTTCGCCAACAATTACTGGCGGTTTTGTTCCGACAAAGAGTTTTTTGTTGGAATTGGGAAGGTTGATTGATGGGCGATTACTTTTGAATGTGATCCGAAGATGCTTCCGAGTTGCTCGGTTAAGACATAGCGATGTTTTAAAGTTTGCTGTTTGATTAATTTTCTATTGATTCTTTATTCAATTCATCAGATGTTGTTTTTTTGTTTGTTTAACGACATGGATGTTTCGTTATTTTGTAATAGTTATTGAAGTTAACTTAAATTTGCATGTCAGGTGCACGTTCTTAAAATGTTTCAAACATTTAATTTTGCAACAGTCGAATGAGTTTGAAATGTAAGTGTTATTTCCTTCTGGGAGTTGCAGAGTGCTAGTAAACGGAGTTTTCTAAACGAAACCTCACCAGGTTTTCAGCGAAACGAAACACGATCAACATTGTTAGAGGGAACGAGTGCTTTTCTAGCCATTTCGTTGTAGCCACTACAAATAGCCTGCAAAACGAATCCGTATGGCTCTGGCTGTTTGCTAAACGTTTGACCCGACTACTCTTGCCCACTAACCCACTACGATAAGAAATCCTATCGATTCACGCTATTGTCACCTCTATTGATAACAACAATGAGTGCCATTTTGATCACAAACAGGATAGCACCTTTGATGCAATAATGTATCGTATGTATCAACTGTTTATTTACCGTCGACCATTTCAAGCTAGCTTGCCGCAGTTAATACATACAAGCTGCTTACACCTGTATTTTAATAGAGTGTAAGATGTAAATCGCTTGACGAATTAGTCGATACAGACACTGCATTGGGAGGAGAGAGGAACTAGGAGATGAGTCTTCAGGCGTACCGTTACTTAAACCGTTTAGCGAATTAATTTTGTAATACTATACGAAGTGTTTATTAATACAATCGTATCTAGAATATAAATACAAACAGACAAATATTACCCAAGTAATAGACTCTAAAACCTTTTGTAAAATCTAAATGGGTTATGTAAATTTTTAACGAAGTATAGCTTTTATTGCCTTAACACAATTAAATAAAAATCTTTAACACACAACAGCAAATAACGTCGTTTTCAGCTCTAACTGTAATTTTAGTATTTAGTTTTTTTTCTACCCAGACTATCTACCCTACAAGAAGAAGCGAATCTTTAATTTAAACAATAAACATTTTAAATACAAATTACAGTGATTTAACCTGTAATATTTTCCGCCATTCTGGAAAAATAAATATTTTATAAAGCTATTTTTATTTCTTCTAACCAAGGTGGGTCGGTCTGACCCGATAAGATGACCTGATGAGGCGATCACCACGACCCATGAGCAATGAAAAAATTGTACATTATAAAATGAAATATTATATAGGGTAAAAGTGGGATAGATGCCGCACGGGGATAGATGCCCCATTTTCAAAAAACCTCACTTCCCAGAGTCGTGACTACGAATTAATAATTTAAATAGGAGCTCCTACCACCCCGCACCTCGGGTACGCATGAGCTGTTGTTTGGTGAAGACGTGTTTCGCTAGTGCGTGTAATAATATCCGCGGCGAACTTCACGAACACGTTAAAATTTAAAAAGGTTGATATTTGCCTTTGCATAACTTTAGAAGTATTAATAAATTTCACTATATTTCTTATTATGTCTATACACTAGTTCATTAAGTACAAATCTAAGTGAAAATATTGGCTCATTTGTTTTTATTTAATAAAAAAAAATACTGGGGCAGCTATCCTTATCAAAAAGTATAGTTGCCCCTTTTTTTCGAGGGATAGATGCCCTTAGGGGCCTCTAAGGGCATCCATCCCTCAATACATATGTACATGTTATTATCGATAATCACAGGTACTGTTTATATTTTTACCTGATTGTGTCAGAGGTTTTCTCTATGTTAACCGATTTTACTCCTTTAATTTGCTTTTTTTTGTTATGTATACTTACTTATTAATGATCTGCCCTTATACTGATTGTAGGAGAACCACGCCACGAAAATACAAAAGAAAAGGAGTGCGAGCGCAAGTATATTCTTGGACAACAGAACAACTATGTTAACATGACATTTGCTGGTTTATCATATAAATTTTATTAGATTTCGCGTTTATAGAGTATGTTAGGCATCTATCCCACTCTGTAGGCATCTATCCTCCTTAGTATTTTCA
>CAJQZM010033384.1:0-15814 GCA_907164665.1 Colias nastes
ATAAGCAACAATAATTAAAAAATAATGCTAACTCTTTACTCTATAATGTTATCTTCATTCTTCAAAAATACTGGTGTATTTTTTCAAAAAGCAACAATTAAAAAAGCTAATTCTATATTATCTTCATACTTTAGATGCTGTTTAATTTTAAACACAAGGTTTGATAAAAACATTTTCTTATAATAATTATTTTCGTTTACACGTTTATATCGAACATATATCATCGGGTCAATGTCCGCCATTACGCATTGTCAGCTGATCCGAAGCCAAAACTAAAAATATGCAAGTAAACATCTTGTATTATATTACATTATTATTTTTCATTCTAGAACATTGCTGCGTCTACGAATATAATTCTATTCGAAATTCAAATTTAAATTTTTCATGGCTCTATTATAATTTCATTTCAAAATTGACATTCTGTTTCAAAATTTTCAATTTGAAATTATTACGATGCGTGTTCTATTTTCAAAAATGTTCTTTTTTTAACACTAATGGAAGAACCACCGATACTGACAGCTTCACTACATAGTTTAAAACACAGTCCCTAGGTGTCTGTCCCTATGTATGCTTAGATGATAGATCTTTAAAATTACGCAACAGATTTGGATGCGATTTTTTTTATAGAAAGACTGGTTCAAGTCAAGAGGAAGGTTTTTTATTTTTCTTAAGTTTTTGATAACGCGTGCGAAACAAGTATTTGAATCAAAAACCAAAAAGTTTACATATAAGCATATTCAAGTGACTAATTAAAATTATAATTTTATAATATAACTGATATTTAGATGAACTAGATTGTTTCAATCTAACAACTGAGTTAGCTATTTGCGTAGTAAGTAACTATAGTAATCTGTGGTTCTTTGACAACGGTTATTGCAAAACGGTATCGATATCGGTATCGTTATCAGTTATTAACGGTATTAAAGCGACAATGACCCAGTATCAGACATATTGGCTAATCGTTATTATGACATAGAAATCTTATATTTCCTTATCTTTTAAGATTTCATACAATTGTTCAGATTTTAAGCAATAATGGATAAGCTTTATTAGTGTAGACGTATATGGTAAGAAAAATCCACAAAAAAATATAAAATCGGGATAAATTATTATAGATCAATATCTATCAAGGCTATATCAAGTAAAAAAAGGATCATCGAAATAAGTTCACCCAGTCGTAACTTCTGCGGAAACAAACTCAAAGAATACAGTCGAATTGTGATATTCTTCCGTTTGAAATCAGTTGATAAAAATATGTATCATCAGCATCACTACATAGTATAAAACAAAGTAGCTTACTCAGTCCCTATGTCCCTTTGTATGCTTAAATCTTTAAAACTACGCAACGGATTTTGATAATGTTTTTTTAATAGATAGAGTGATTCAAGAGAAAGGTTTTAGTATATAATTTATTAGCTGGCTGGCTGGCTCCTGAGACACAGTTTTAAACTAGTTCGGGAGCCGAAGGATTCATTATTTTGACCTGTGTAATTATGTCAATAAAGAATTTTATTATTTTTTTATTTTTTTATTAGGTTTTAGACAAAGCGGACGAAGCCGCGGGCGGTTATATTATATTCTTCAAAAATTATTTAATGTCTTTTGAAAATTAGACACAAAAAACTTCATGAACTATTAAACAATGTCTACCGTTTGGATCTGTTAAATACAAATAAATCTATATAAAAGTAGTTTTGTTAATCAGCTCAAATTGTTAAGCCGGGTACAAGGTTGCGTAGTGTTATGTTCATTCACCTTATCATTCATACAATTTGTTGTAATATAATGATACTAGCTTACAGCCCGCGGCTTCGCCCGCTTGAATCACTCTATCTATTAAAAAAATCGCATCAAAATTTATTTAAGCATACACAGGGACAGAAAAAGCAACTTTGTTTTACACAATGTAGTGATATATCTCTATTATTTGTTGAAATATGAATGATATATGCCATTGCTTTATGAAAAAGAAACATTTAAAAAATACCGTGAAATATCATTATTCTTTAAATCATTTTAAAAAGTAAGAGTTTTAAAGAAATATTTGTTTAGAATCTGATATTACAGATCATCAATCATAATGACATTAAAATTCAAAAATGGAATAGTGGAACGATATTTAACGTGAATACGGAATGTATGTCAAGGTCATTGACCCCGAAAATTTTGGACGTTCCCAATAAACCGCTCTCGTTCTTAATTTGAAATGACGCATCGCAATACGTTCCAAATTTAAATTATTCTGGAAATAGTTTTGGAAGAACGTTGACATATTCCAATGTAGACATTTTTATGTCTCCAGACGATCGATTTTCTACAGCCTACTTTCTTAGCCTAACTAAATAAAGTCAATGACCTTTATGTGTCAAATTCGTGCCAAATGTCAAAAATACGATACAATTTTTTTGCATGTCAAAATGGTCATTTGCATTTCTTACATCAAAATTTCATACAAAACCTATTTCTCTTGTTATTAATCAGATACTGATCATGATAACATTATGATTATTAATTAGTAGTCACAAAATGGCGCAGAACCAATCCTATTCTTATTTGAATTTTTAAGATTGTCGATAACCAACTAAAAGTATATTTTGACCCAAAATATTTCGCGTGCGTCAGTCCACACTTACCCTACATAGTTTTTAGGGCGCAATTAGTAGATAATTTTGACTAATAGTAAATAAACGATTTACAATAGGTGACACCAATAGCAAATTTGTATTGAATCGTTAGTGTAAATGGTACCTTTAGCACGGATTTAATATCATGATTGAAGAAAAAATTACGTAAATGTTGAAGAAAAAGACCTGTTTAGACTATAATCTACATCTGTACCAAATTTCATATCGATCAGTTATTTTGTATGAAATAGCAACAAATATAAAAATTATGCATCCACACAAACTTTACACGTATATTAGTGAGATCCTCATAGATTTGTCAATTTTTTTATTATATTGCAATAAAATGCTAAAACAGTCTAGTTTCTTGCATAATATGTTACGTGCGTAATGCGTAGATTATTTAAGAAGGCTTACAAATTAAGATAAATGTACCATCAAGTGACAATCCGCAACTAACCTATAATTCCTAGGTATATTATAAAAAATAAACCTACCAATAACTGAACTTTGTGTAATCGTAATTAGACACGAACAAACATACTGATACAAATATTTATTATTATTATCTCTAGTCTGTATTGACTGTGCTACATTTTTCATTGATAATAAGGGTTCTGCAAACGTAAATATTAGCAAGACAAGTATATTGCTCTACCTATAAAAAATAATAGAGTTTAAATTGAAGAAAGCTCTACATCCTATTTTTCTTATATTATATACCTTTCTCGAGAACAACTCTATCTATTTAAAAAACATCAAAATCTGTTGCATAGTTTTGAATAACTAAGCATGGACAGATAGCGGAAAGTGACATTGTCTTATACTATGTAGGGAACTTGTAGTGAAGTAAGATCTCTAGCATGTCTATTCGTCAGTGAAAACTGCATTAAATTCACCGCATCAAGATTTGCGTAATTCGTGTTCAATGTTAAAACATATATTTTTACGTACTTAGTGATTCAAATAAAATATAATTATTACATCTTATTTGCAGAACTACTCTAGACATAGTATAAGCCTATCCTAGATACTATTTTTTAAAGATTACTATTTTTTTCTCTACAAGCTTGAGATATAGCAAAAACCTGACTAACTTCGCATTGATTACGACCTTTATTCGAATTTATTATATACAGAACCCTTGAATTATAAATTAGTTTAATCTTAACTGTTTTAACAGACTAAATCAACACTGATATTACCGTTACATTGATTATAGCATAATTAGTTTAAAATCAACAAATAATGCGTGTTAAAAGTTTTATTAGTCCCAATAATATTATAATTTATGCTAATTTTTCAATCTCTATACAAAATGTATGTGTGCTGAAAATTGACATCTTCAGTATTATCTTTTAACAAGAAAATCTTTCAAATGAGACTACAATTAATGTTTGTCAAAGCAATTATTTTAACAATAAACCATTAATTTTTTCCAACAAGAATCTTATAAGAATTTCACCAATTCTTATAACAATTTATTGTATAGATAATTAATTTCCACATAGACAACGATTGTCTCTAGTCAATAGCTAATAATATATGCTTAATAAAACTCTATTATGTTGTCTGTATTGTATTATCTACTAGCTTTCCGCCCGCGGCTTCGCCTGCTTCGCCTAATAAATTAAATACTAAAACCTTCCTCTTGAATCACTCTATCTATTAAAAAAACCGAATCAAAATCCGTTGCGTAGTTTTAAAGATTTAAGCATACATATAGGGACAGAGAAAGCGACTTTGTTTTATACTATGTAAGTAGTGATGCTAATTAATATGTTAGGTTCATACTAAAGTCTAGATGTCTGGGAAAAATCAATGCTTCGTCACAGTACGCAACGTTACGTAACGACTGGGAAATGTACGACTTGGCTTTTTCACTAAAACCTCTTCAAATATTCCTAGTTCATTTTTTAAATCAATTTCAAAAATAGAACACAGAAAAATGACGTCACGTCAAAGTTTAAATCTTCCAACGATGACGTAATTATTGTAATGTCAAATTATTGTGTTCGATGCGAATTATGTATTCAAAAATATTCGAACGATATTGTTGACGTTCCAAATTGGAATACCATAGTTTTGATTTATTCCAAATTCAAATAGTGTTTTATCTTAATTGTGCACAATGACACACCTTCATTTTATAAATAGACTAGCGACCCGCCCCGGCTTCGCACGGGTGCAATGCTGATACTAAATACACTACAGAAAAACTGTGAACGTTGTATATAAAAACATAGCGACCCGCTCCGGCTTCGCACGGGTATAAAATAGATAGCCGGGCGGCCGGCCGGTACCGCCGCAAACGCTACGTCCCGCAATTTTTAAATCTGTAATATCTTCCAAAATATTCACTTAAATCATACGGTGTAAAGGGCCATATAGATCTATATTAAATGAACAATGTATTCAAGGTATTTAATTTGTTAAGGATTAATGCTGTATTGGTTAAAATCGCATCGAAAATTTGCCATTATTTGTCGTAAAAAGTAAATGACAAAAAAAAGTTATTGTGGGTTATCCATAAGAGATAGACATATACCATCGCGGACTTTTCTGTAGATCTTTTCAATGTGTATAATACTTAGTACATTATTTTGATAAAACTCGTAGGGTTTAGCCTGCGTTTGCAATGTAAGCGGAAAAAATGTAATTTTTTACGACATCACATTAGAAATCTCAAAAATAACAGTACTTCTCCACTATTTAATGGATGTTATTATACATATAAACCTTCCTCTTGAATCACTCTATCTATTAAAAAAAACCGCATCAAAATCCGTTGCGTAGTTTCAAAGATTTAAGCGTACAAAGGGACATAGGGACATAGGGACATAGGGACAGGGAAAGCGACTTTGTTTTATACTATGTAGTGATTATAAAAATTCTCCAAACAGCTGGCAGTTAGAAATAAAATAACATATATATACGTATATTACTAAATCTCAAACAGTTCTCGTTGATGTAATATTACTTTATAGAGCTACTATTCAATTAAAATAAATAAAAAAAAGCATAAGACGAAAATACCTCTTATAGAGTTAGCAGATTTCTTATCCAAGAACATTCCTGAGATCGTAGACCCGAACATCCCGTCCCCGGGGGGCGGGGAGGTGCTGTCCGCCACCGGGTCCATCCCCATCTGCCCCATCACCCCCTGGACCTCGTGCGGCTCCCGCTTCAGCATCCCCTGGGGCAGCTGGCCCTGATGCAGGAGCGTCGAGGCCGACGAGTGACCCCCGTGCTGGTCGGGAGGCCACTGAGACCCGAACAACTCGTGGAACTGATTGTTATTCATCATTTCTTTTTTCTTCTTTTTTTAAATTTAAATTCTTTTCAGCCAGTGATTTTGAAAATCGAATCGTATTCGCATGGCTTACACTAGACAGATATCACTGCGGTTTGGTGTTCCTTCACGAATTCCAAGCGACTATGTCGTAAGGCAACGTCTAGCTTACCATAAGTTGGTTTTCTTCGAGAAAACTTTATGGCACTATTTATGTTTCAACTTGGTTGATTATAAAGCACCACTATTGTAAATTTTAACTGATATAGTATATGTACCGGCCGAGCGGCGTTGTAAGGTTTCTTTTCGCGAAGTTTATTTCAGGTATTAACTTTTTGAAAAGCAACAAGTTTTTTGGCATTTTGTCGCCGTGGTCTCTGTTTTATATCCGTTTTCTTCTTAAATAAACATTCTACTAAGGCACTGTTTTTGTTTATTGTATTTTTATACACTTGTTCCCGTATACTATTTTTTAAATTTATTAAAAAAGATTAACAGAATTTAAAAAATCTGCAAAAAGAAAACAAGAGCAGAAAGGAGAATTTATTCAATTAAAATAGTTCCGGAGACGGAATGCCAATTTCAATTTGAAAACAGAATTTGATGAAGCACAGAACTGTTAGAGCTCAATTATCTAAAATTCTGTTAATCTTTCAGTCGATTGAATTTTAAATTTGGAACTCCACTACGTTCCATTTACGAAAATCCATGTCACTGCACTCAAGGCACTGGCACAAAACAAAAGATGCGTTCACCTCACTGCTATAAAAAAAAATTTGTACGTTATTCTTTTGTACTATAGGTTGTTCACAACTCGGCTACGCGTCTACGACTGGCGGGTCTTGAGATGTCGACGCCGGGGCGGCTCGATCGTGACTGACGCATTGACGAATCTTCAGACCGGGCTAACAAAAAATTATATATTTTTTCATTCGGGCCGAATAATCAACTTAGCTAGTGATAGTTCAATCACCGCTGACTACGATAGGCGAAGCTTGCAATTTTGACCGTTAAGGGTTTGTTCTTGGGGTGTTAGAGACGTCGTATATTGAGCGTTTAATACCCTTGATTGGGGCTAGGAAAATGTTTGCAATGAGGTAATTAAGCGACAAATTTGCGCGGCATAGAGTTCATGTGTGTGTGCGTGTGGTGTCGTACAGACGTAGCGGCGCGCGCACACAGGCGCACGGCGTCACAACGTGTCGTTGAACCCGGGACCAAACAAAGTAGATTTCGGTGAAATGCTGTTGAACCCTAGCCGTGGAATCGGATGCTTGGACGAACTGCATTTTTTGGCGATTCGATTTTTCGAAAATCAACATCGATTATACGTTTCGCCTAGAGTCGATCAGTCGATTGTCAAAAGGTCAATAACCCGGCGGACGGGTGGCATGATGGTTTTTACATTATTTTTGTTCAGGTGTTTGTTTTTATGTTTGTTTCGTTTGATTAATAAGGTGTTTAGGTTATGAATTATGGTTTTCCAAGTGCGATAGTCAAATATTTTTGGTAATATATTTTTTTATTTTATTCCATTGAACAATTTTTATAATAATTATTTCTATATGTACTTGAATGAATAATTCCATACATCTTTAAACAAAATTGCAATAAATATACATATAGAGTATTAAAAAAAAACCATTACCAAAACCAATAAAATAGCAAACATTAACATAACTTAAATCATAACTTAGCACTTACACGCGAATTTAAGTTACACTAAGTTTCATTGTGTAACTTATAGCACTTAGAATTACTAGACATGGCAACCTACTAGCCTAAACCAAGTTTAGGTCAACATATTTGGTGCCAAAGTTAAAAAAGGTCACATGGATGTTTTGTAAAATGTCAGATTTTTATTGTATTTTTGTTTTAAACTCTACAATTCTGGTTTCCATAACACAAGCGAAAGCTTAGTATGGGATCAGATCGTGCCGTGTGTGAAAATTGTCCTGAAATATTTATATTTATTTTATTTATATTTTTATTTATTACTGGGATATTCTCTACTATTGTAAAAACATTGAGAAGATCGGTCTAGTTAATTTTGTGGTTATAATAAAATTGTGGTTACAATGAAACAAATAAACAAAATCATGATAAATTTAAATAATAATATAATATTAGAGTCTTAGCCCTTAGGTGAGAAGTGAGAACTAATGATGATGGTGATTAATCAATAATTATTATTATCACTGTATTTTATTGCGTAAAAATATAAAAACAATTAGATGTTTATTCTTATGTGTAAAGTTATTTATTTTTCTTTGCTAGGGCGTGGTCATGGAAAACCTTTTCAGTCGGAAATCAAGTTTACAGGCAATTTTTCTAACAGTATAAGTTTTAATTAAATACTTATTAATATTCTTAATCATATATTGACTGTTTTTAAGTTATTTTAAGACAATTAATAATTATGTTTTGACAAATTATTATTTAACCAATTTTTCTTCGAATAGATATAGTTTCACGAAATAATTGAGTTCTAAATAAAGACATACAAAATACACTAATACCTACACTACTACTATTTTTTATTACTATTATAAAACACGGACAAAGTCGCGGGTTTCATCTAGTATCGCATTTCTCCGTGACCTTCGCACGGTTCAACGAACTATTGATTTTGACATTTGTGTCGGCAGCTTCAAAGGTTATTGTGCCCCAGGGCCACTGGGCTAGGCAGTTATAATGCCCCATGCTATGATTTGGGGCAAAGGACAGTACATATATTATAGCTTTCGCCTTGACACTAGAGTACAAATTTTATAGTAATTTTTTATATTTAATTTGGAATATGCGGTTTTCATTGTAATTAATGTTTTTAAAATGAATGCATTTTCCTTTTTACCTTGTTGATTTTCCATAAGGACAGAAAAGGCTTATTTTATTTATTTTGAGTTAATTAATATTGCATTATTGGAAACTCAATGAATGTGATTACAATAAATGTCGCAAATATTGATGTTTTTTGAAAATATGTAGGTATATTATTTAAAGCCGGAAATATAAAATAGACAAATAGGTTTTTAGCAGGATGCCACGGCATGTCACTGAATGCCGCGGGATGCCACTGCACGCCGCGGGATGCCATTGCACGCCGCGGGATGCTCTGCCGTACCATGCCGTGCCGTGCCGGCAGTGGGCGCCGGCCCTTACCCCCACGGAAACAATACTATACCATATTTTACTAAAAAACTACGAAAATTTATCATTGAAGTGCAATGACCCTGATAATGGTATCAAAGATAATTTTATTTACGATTTTTCATTTTCGGTAATGACGTCATAATACTGTATGATTAATTTAACCACATTTCATTGTATTTTTTTATGTTTTATAAAAAACTAGCGGTCCGCCCCGGCTTCGCCCGTGGTTCATATTTCGCAATAAAAGGTAGCCTATGTTCTTTCTCAGGGTCTAAAGATTATCTGTGCCAAATTTCATCAAAATCGGTCCAGTAGTTTATGCGTGAAAACCATACATACATACATACATACATAAAAACCTTTCCTCTTTATAATATTAGTATAGATGTATATGAAAAATCCAGTACAGTTAACAAGATATCACATTATATTATGCATTTTATAAGAAATATATCAATTTTGGGAAAATTGGATTGTTCTTAACACCATTGTTACTGGGAAAATTTTAATATGAGGGGTGTGCCGTGTGACTGATGCCGGAAGAAAATTAGACAACTTATTTTTGTTAGATATACAAATTTATTATAAGTCTACTTTTTGAAGTGAAAACTTCTTTAGCGGCGTTGGGTATAAAATCTTAAACTCGCGTCAGGACACGTGGCCTGATCGAAAAAGCGTAAGACGGATTTTTTTTTTTTTTTTTTTTTAGCCCTTATATTCCATGCGTAAGACGGATACCATTCCAAAATATCAAACATGCTGAACGTTAATAATCAAGTTTTCACTTCTGCCGGCACTCCCGGAGTGCAACCCGTCTTTGTTCCTAAAAATACATATGGCACTATGGAAACTGTACGTGTAGTAACTAATGTGTTTTTTTTATTATTTCTAGGACAAGGAGAAAAGGGGTTGGTATAACAACCCTTCAAGACATAAATTTAAATTTAGAGAGTATCTAAAATAAGACTAAATTTAAATATCATATAATTATTTCAAAATTGGAATAAGAAATTCGCACATTCATCTCAAACTACATAATATTTAGTTTAGATAAACGAACATTCGTTCTAATTATGAAATTTCAAACAGTTCAAAAACAAGCGAGGAACAAATATTCGAAATTCAAATTTCAAATTCAAATTCGAAATTCAAATTCGAATGAGGCGAACGCCGTACATCGAACTATGAACTGATGTTTGAACTTAGAAAACCTCTATAAGAACATATAGGTATTATATAAAATTAAAAATGTGCTGATAAAATAATGCACAGTTAATTTAAATTTAAATTTTAGTTACTAAAGATATTAACAAATGTTATTAAAAATAAAGAATTTAAAAGTTGCCACTTCAAAAAAAGTGCGGTTTAATTATGTTTTCTAAATTTTCTGCCTAAATTTGCATGTATATATTAGTATAAACAGCAAGACAGCATTATAATATTAGTGCAAATTAATTTCTTATGAGACATATCTATTATAGACTATACTATTAATATTATAACGCTGAAGAGTTTGTTTGTTTGTTTGAACGCGCTAATCTCGGGAACTACTGGTCCGATTTGAAAAAATTCTTTCGGTGTTAGATAGCCTATTTATCAAGGAAGGCTATAGGCTATATATCATCACGCTAAGACCAACAGGAGCGGAGCGCTGCGGGTAAAACCGCGGGGCACTGCTAGTATTCAAATAAAATAGTTAAAAGATAGGAAACATCATAAAAACAGGCTTTTATAGTATTAAATCATTTTCTTGTTATATACCTCACTGTGCTCTTTTTATCATTTTCAGATGAGAATAGGTTTTCTATACAAGTCTGTTTTACACTTAAAAGCGATTGTAAATTATATATTTAGAGGTTTTTGTAAAACTGTTTGGCAAAAGTACTGATTTAATCTTCTAAATACGTACCTACATTTTTTCTCATTATATACTTAAGAGATACTTTTATTAAATACCATAATATTCTACTTTATATATTATGTATAGCCTTCCTCGATGAATGGGCTATCTAACATCAAAATAATTTTTCAAATTGGACCAGTAATTCCTGAGATTAGCGCGTTCAAACCAACAAACAAACAAACTCTTCAGCTTTATAATATTAGTTTAGATACAGTCGAGTCTCGTTAATTCAAACCTGCGATAATTCGAACCTCTCTATAATTCAAAGTTATCACGAGGTCCCTACAAAATCTCTTTATATTTCGAACTAAATCCATACATTTTTGTGCACTTGGTAATTCGAATGAAAATACCATTGCTATATAACAAAACGACGCGTTAATTCGAACTCATCGGCGTCCAGCACTCGACAATTCAAAGTTGCAGAAGAAAGAGGCGGAAAGATTGTAACTTTTGTAAGTAGGTAGTCAGGTAGGTACATTTTGCGACAAGTTCAAAGTTGTTCAATGAGCCGTTGTTTTTGTTATGATTAGTTTGACTTTACACTTCTCACGAATTGGTATGTTTAGTTATCATTCGGTTACTGTAGAATAGCATTTAATAAATAATAAATGAATTTGAATTTGAATAATTGATTAACACTAATAATTCGAAGTTTTATTTATTTTCTCTCACAAATTTCGAACCATTTGATATTTCAAACTCTTGATATTTCGTAATATTTTGAGAGTCCCTCGAGTTTCGAATTAACGAGAGTCGACTGTAACGTAAATATTATATTGTAGATATTATGGTATTATATTATTAATGTCTTTGAACTACAGTTATTCTGTAAGATTGTTGACGTCTGAATCTCCATATATCCTGTTTGTATATTGCTCCAAATAATTTATTTCCTTAATCTAAACTAATATTATAAAGCTGAAGAGTTTGAGTGTTTGTTTGAACGCGCTAATCTCGGAAACTACTGGTCCGATTTGAAAAATTCTTTCGGTGTTAGATAGCCCATTTATCGAGGAAGGCTATAGGCTATATATCATCACGCTACGGCCAACGGGAGACGAGCCACGGGGGTGAAACCGCGCGGAGCAGCTAGTGTTATAAAAGTCCCATACAATTCCCCTTGTGGGGTATGGACAGATGCAATATACATCTCATCACGGTGATCACTTTCAGGTCATAAACACGCTTTATTAGCTTCATCTGTATGTTTGTATGTACACACTTTAAAGTGAGATATACAGGGTGTAATCGTTAAGTGTGCACAGGCGATTATTCCGTAACTATTGCAGATATCAAAAAACTTTATACTGCAGATATTGAAAGCCCTTTACCTAATGAGTAAAATGACAATAATAAATTTTTAAAAATAAAACGGGAAATATCCAAAAAATTTACTTACATCAAACACTCCCATGCATTTAGTATGAAAAATTTTGGTTCTTTTTTTGAATTTGTGCTGAAATTACTTCGCAAATTTTGATAAAAATTCATTTAGAAACTGTAAATAGAGCTCGATGTGGAAAACAATGGTATTCCAAAACGAGGACGCCACTTCGAACATTTGCTTTGAACACAAAATGTATGGAAAATTCAATGTATGGGAGTGTTTAATGTAACTTTTTTGGATATTTCCCGTTTTATTTTTTAAAAGTTATTATTGTCATTTTTCTCATTAGGTAAAGGGCTTTCGATATCAGTTTAAAGGTTTTTGATATTATCTGCAATAGTTACGGAATAATCGCCTGTGCACACTTAACGATTACACCCTGTATAATTAAGATTGAATATAATAATAACAATAGTTTAATTTTTTATTACATTTTTGCTACATTCGACCCTTAGTTTTATGCTCAAGCGTTTACAACTATTCCTAGAAGGCAGTTTCTTTTCTTAGCTTTATTTATTACTAGCTTTCCGCCCGCGGCTTCGCCCGCTTTGTCTAAAACCTTATTACATACTGAAATCTTCGTCGAGAATAACTCTATTAAAAAAACCACATCAAAATCCGTTGCGTAGTTTTGAAGATGGACATAGGGACAGATAAAGCGACTTTGTTTTATACTATGTAGTGATGAAAATATCGCCCCATAGCGCATCTACCACTGGTCGGTAACTTACTATGCCAACGCACCATTTCGGGGTTCGACGTCCTCAAGATAACGATATCGATCGCCGATTTATTTCGTTGTCACACGTTTCCGTCACATTGACGTTTCGCGCGCCCTTTTTTCTGTTCCACAGATTATCTAGAGGTGTACTTTTTTTTAATTTTGGAGGCTAAGGCTTGGTCAGGTGTCATACGGGATGAGGATAGGGGATTATTTTTGACATTAATTAACAATTTTTATGTATTTATGGTAATTCCAGTTTTTAATTTAAACAGTGGCTCCAATAGCAATAATATTTGATGTAGATAGTAGATACTAGCAGAAAAGTTACTGAATAAGAGAGTATTTTCTATAACCTAGTACTTAAATTTACTTATATGGTATAATAAAAAACTTATTTCACGTTAGGTGCGGTTTATCATCAATGTTTTTTTAAAGGTATTGCAATAAACTTTTTTTTTACTTTAAGGCTATGACAAATCCCTAAAATCACCCTAAAATATATGACTTATGTTAGGTTCAGTATGATAAGATATAATCTTTATCGATTTTGAGTTATCATTAATTTTTTTTTAGTAAGCAATTTTTTTAGCAATGTGTAAGGCTTGTATGCGTTAGTATGAGGAGTTGCTATGTACTTACGAGAAAGAAATTGTAACAGAATATTCTTTGTTTGCCTTTGCAAAGGTATTGCCTTGTTAGGTTAGCTGTGTTGATAGTAAAATATGTTGCCGTGTTGTTGATAATTTCAAATGGTAGGGAGAAATTTTGATTCGTTCTTTGATAAGGATGTATTTATTTCAAAAACTGACGAGGTTTCTCGTTTGGTTTGTAATAAGTAAATGTTTCTTCCTTTCTTTCTCAACAAAATAATGAATAATGATGAATATATATGTTATCTATACCGTTTTGACCTGCAGATAATAATATAAATCTATTTAATGTCCCTTTTATAGGTAAATATAAATAGTAAATACAGTCTGTAATCAAGTAGTGTTATCCTTTAGTATAGAAATAAAAAGGAATTTTCCAAGGATTCTATTGGGTTGAACCACAGATAATATAATACCTACTACACTAGTAAGTAAGGTTTAACTGTTATAAGAAACGTGAATAACGTAGATTTTTATTGACATATTTGTATAAAAAAGGCGCAAAAACTCGTCAACATATTCTAATGAAGTAGAAAAAACTTATTAAATAGATAATCAAATGAAACATTTGTACCTATGTAAAATAATAATTAAAAAACTTAATCATAATAACACGTACGTTAAGGGCAACAACATGGTAAATATAATTAGATTTTTGAAGTTAACAACCTTTATTACAAGAAACTTAAACGTTTGCGTATTTCCGTGACGTTACTGTCGTCACGTAGTCATATTGTTTCAAATCAAGAGATTAAATGAAATAAAAGAAAAAAATACGTTGTAAAATGTGTAAATGTAAGTGTAGAATTTATTTTTTTACAAATAACTCAAAAAGCTTAAATAACTTTGACCTTGCTAAAATGTTCTTTGCCTGTGTCTTAAATTTTTAAAAATCATAATAATATCTATATTATCATCTACATATTGACTAAACGGTAAACCGAAAATTTTGTAAATCAATATCCATAAAAAATATTCAAAATTTTAGCATAAACAAAGTCTTACAAGTTCCCAACCCTAACCACGCAACCAAAAAAAAAAACAACCATCCACAAACGTCAAACTTGACGCGCTATTCCGAAAAAAAAAAGACACAAAAACCCGCCAAAGCGAACTCCCGCGCTCCGAAAAAAAAGCAAAAGAGAAAAAAGTAAACGCAAAAGCGCGGGAGTTATGAAACGAAAATGGCACCGGGAAGCGATAAGCGCGCGAAGCCCACGTGGTGGGTCAACGGCTGCCCCACTGTAGCGGGTTCGCTGAACGCACGCACACAGGCGCACAGCACACTACATGCGCAATGCGCGCAGGTGACTAATTGTTTTACATGTAGGTGTGTTTTTTTCCAGCCAAGGAGGTTGGACGAAGGAGGTTTTATAAAAAAATATTTATAGTATTTTTAAAGATGATGGCATATCAAATACTACAGTGAAATTTGAAAATTATGCAGCTTAAACAAGGAAATAATAGTTAGGAAAATTAATGCAATATGTAAACATGTTTATCCATACACTAAAACGCTTAAAGTATCAGCCGAACTACATATATGTATAGGAAAATATTTTCGTAACAAAACTATACACTTCATTTATTTCAAATATTGTTATCCAAAAATATTGCTATCTTGGAAAAAGAGTAGAAAAAATCTACTTTAAAAATAATATATGTAGCTAGAAGAAATCTATATAATGTGCCTAATTTATTAATTTTCAAAATCGTTTAGATTCGATAGAGCATTCATTGATAAATTCATTATCCAACACAAAAATACTTCCTCTATCTTACTAAGATTAACTTCAAACAAACAACTTATACTAACATTTAAATACTCGGAACCCTTGTTACTACTTTACCTAACTAACTTAGTACTTTACCTAATGAGTAAAATGGCCATAATAAATTTTTAAAAATAAAACGAGAAATATCCAAAAATGTTACATTAAACGCTCCCATACATTTTATTTCCCATACATTTTGTATTCATAGCAGATTTTCGAAGTGATGTCCTCATTGTGCAATACAATGAGGAGCTCGTATTTACAGTTTCTAAATGAACTTCCCTTCAAATTTGCGAAGTAATT
>CAJQZM010033387.1:6659-44292 GCA_907164665.1 Colias nastes
TTGCTCATAATTAGGTCTATCATTGATAAAAATACCAGATTCCACCATGGAGGCGTTTAGGAGATATTGAATTTATTAGAGTAGTTAGGTAAAATAAAAAGCTTTCGAATTTTTCACATTTCATGGGATGTAGCTCGAAAACGGCTGCGAATAGAAAAAAATGATTTAGGTACAACTTGTAGATAATTTTATGGCCTTTCAACTTTTCCTTGAAAGTTTTTCTCTAACATGTACCGTTTTGGAGATTTAAGCGAAAAATGAAAAAATGGACCCATTCCCCCCCTCCCCCCACTCCGGGGCTCCTCCTAGTGTCCCGGGGTTTTAGTATGTTTATTACCTAGGGACTCTTGACATGTTTCCGAAGAAACATCTTACGTTACTAACTCACGCACTCTAGACCCCCCTTGGAGGGACTTATTCAATGGACTAATACGCGATTGTATTAAAAATACTTTCTAGGCAATTAAAAGTAATTGCTTCTAAAAACAGCACGCGCCCGTCGCAGTGGAAGCGCAAAACTAAACGACCACCTACCTCGATCACGCCTCTTTACACCCACATCTTAACTACTAATTTCGTCTCAGGTAACAGAAAACTGTCGTCAAATAGATAATAAACAGTCGTTATCGCTTCTTTCCTTGTTACCTGAAAAATTGCGGTGGAATAAGGGTGGGGCGGAGAGGCAAGGGGCGACGACGCGCGGCAGTCTCGCCCCGGCCGCGGCGCGTTAGTGTCGACGCAACAATACAATAGAACTATTTTACATTTTGAACCGTGTATCCCGCGCATTACAGCTTCGGCCCGTATTGACAACGAATTTACACATAGATTAAAAATTAAAAAAAAAAAGTTATTTGACAGTTCGATTCGCGGCGAACACAATCAAGGACGGTGTAATTAGGAAATTTTGGATAAGTGCGTCTTTTGCGATAAGATAATTTTTATAGGAACGTCATATTTGTGGCGTGCTCGTGAGTGGTCGATCGCTTATTTTGAAGTGAATAAGTTTTATTTTAGTGCGACGTGTTGGTTTTGGATTTTGGTGGTGAAGGTAAGTGTTGAAAGCGCAAAAAATTATGAAAATATCGATTGTTGTTTCACTTTTTCTTCGTGTTTTGGAATGGACAGGTTGTCAAACAGTTCATTGACCCTTATTTGACCATAGACACGATTATAATATAAACATAAATAATATTACTAAACAATATCATCGGCCCATAAGTTTTTCTACATACCCGCTTGCGGCCTGACGTTCGCTAACCTAGGCCTATATAGCCGCATGATTTATTACTTCATTAAACCTCTATTAATGCATAACATTATAATTATTAAACTATTAATTTAACACGTTTGTTGGATACGAAATAACAAGTGGAATTTAGTAATAATACGATTATCTAGATATTTAACACAAGTAGGTCTAGACTCTAGACTCTAGATTGAACTAGTTGTATCTGGAACTAAAATAACACATCTTTGTGTCCAAATGTATATTTTAAATGTCAAATTTCCCATCTCTATTTAAGCTGAGCTTTTAGGAAAACAATTTTAACAAAGAATATTACATGCCTATTTATTTATCTATTTGCATCCATTCTATAGGTATTTTATTATTTTCAAATTTTAATAGCAAATACTAACACAAACGTGCTTTTATTCAATTTCTTTACTTATCTTTAAACTTATGTAACTATAATTTTTTATAATAAACTGACCATAAAGAAATGAAAAAAAAAAGAAATGTTCTATTCGATATTCAAATAGCCGACGCGCGCGTAATTTCCAAGATAGCCTAGGTACTGATTGGTTTCGATACCAAAAGTCATTTGGAAACACCTCGTAAACGCATGCAATTTACGACTTTATAATATTCGTATAAATTACATTATGTTGCATATTATATTACAAATCATTATTTTACAGCAAGTGTGTAGTAAGTATATATAATTTATCCACATATGATTTAATATTATGAACTTTTACTACCTACCTACTGCGTGCGCTCTAGTGTGTGCAATGATTCGGTAGGTACCTATTAGGTATATTTTATAATAATAAATACAAATTACCTATTAATTAATCATATTAAATGTATAGGTAGGTACAGCAATTGATAATAATATCTATACAAATCAGTAGGTTATAATAGGTAGATATTTGTAAGTAAGCTAGCTTTAGGTAGGTAGATACTAGGTAGTTTATTCGCATAGGTAGGTAGATGGTACCTATCAGTTTAAAAAATACCTATAATCCGTATCAACATTGTATATTACCTACAGTACCTACTTATAGATATAAAGTTTAAAACCTAGGTATAGAAATATACTATCTATACCTATAAAAAATTTTAAGATCTAAAAATAATATTGTCAATTTATGAACCATGGTTCGCGAATGTTCGCGAACAATTTTTTTGATTCGATAATAAATCATACATGATACAATATCCTAGTTGAGTACTTTTACTATTAAAAATATTTTATGGACGGAAAATTCTGTTGTTGGGAATGTTAGTTAAAAGTGTTGAATACATAGAAAATATGAAAATAAAGAGTAAAATGGAAACAGTATCGACGGATTATCATCGTATGCTAGCTTTTGTGTTAAAATTTTAAACCTTTTCGAATAGACAATTTGACCTAGGTACCTACATATAGAATACTAGCAATGCCCTGCGGTTTCACTCGCATAGATAGCGATATCGTGACAGTGAAAAGTCTACTATAGGTCGGACTATAGGTTTAATTTTTAATCACATGAAAATCACCTTCACCCCATCCCGAACTAACTACGCCTGCTCATTGTATTAAACAGTATAACTACTATTTTCTGTAGATTGACACTTTTAAAAATTCGTTATATCTTTTGAATGGAATATCCAATTTTTTTAATTTAAAAAGTATTTTGCTGGTATTGAAACAGTCTATAATAAAACATCATTTAATGGGATAAGGATTAATATATGTGTATGGATAACATGGTTTGATTACTGTCGGCACTTCTATAGATATTGATCCATTCTATAATACCGTACAACATTTTTTTGTTCTATCTTCAATAGATTCCGCAGCGCACGCGATGACAGAATTTTTATTAAGGAATTTTTTACACCTTGGGTTACAGTATTGCATTTTTGGTAAGGATCTCTAATTGTTTTGAAAATTCAATATAGCCTATGTTGCTCAGTGAAGATGCAGCTTTCTAATGGTGAAAGAATTTTTGAAATCGGTCAAGTAGTTTATGCGTGAAAACCATACATACATACATACATTTTAGCATACATAGGGACATAGGGACAAAGAAAGCGACCCTGTTTTATACTAGGTAGGTACCTATGTAGATGTAGGTAGTGATAGTGATACGCGCCTATTACAAATAAAAAAACCTACCTATTTTGATACAGGTACCTAAAGAAAACTCGTTTTTCATCTATACTTAATATCATAAAGCTGAAGAGTTTGTTTGTTTGTTTGTTTGAACACGCTAATCTCGGGAACTACTGGTCCGATTTGAAAAATTCTTTCGGTGTTAGATAGCCCATTTATCGAGGAAGGTTATAGGTTATATATAATTACGCTACGACCAACAGGAGAGGAGCCACGGGGGTAAATAAAAACCACCTTTTATATTTGAATCGCATCGTTTTGAGGATATCGGTAAACTTATAATTTAGATAATGACAATACAGAAGCCAAGATTTTTAGTCTTGTTTTTCCTTAGGTTGTTTTTCATGTGTTCTTTGATACTTAAAGGAAACTAAAAAAGCTTAGTGTTTGTAGGCACTTGCTTTAAACACTTGTTAATATGAATTTAAAACCAAAGTTATTTAAATAACAGTAGCTTCTGTTTAATTCAAGTTTTCCATACGCATAGAAAATTCAATCATATATCTATTTCGTTTGTTTGAACGCGCTAATCTCAGGAACTACTGGTCCGATTTGAAAAATTCTTTATGTGTTTGATAGCCCATTTATCGAGGAAGCAAAACTCTACAAGCGTGATAGAACAAAGACAGATAAACATACAAACGTTGCTTTAAAAACTAACACGATTCAGCATGACTATCACAGATGACTATCTTGAAACAGTAGGTATGATAATTTATGTACCTACCTACATATAGGTATCTTTACTAATTTAATAATTTTATAAAGCTTTTGCGTTTGTTTGTACCAAATAAGCTCCAAAACTACTTGACTGATTTTGAAAATTCCTTGATCAGTAGAGCTAGATTACCTACTTACGTTATTTCTGAAAGAGTGAGGTAATTTTTATCCCGGGTCAATAATGTTTTTTTAATTAATTTTTTAAGTGTAAAATATTTTATAAAGTTGATAAAAAATAGTTGTGTCCAGTAGGCCGATAGCCACCTACATAGATAACATATCTAATGTTAACCGTAGATTAAAAATAAATTATGATAAACATACATTCATTTTCTATAATTGTTGGATCAATAATGTTGTTTATGGTTTTTTATGTAGGTAAGTAGATGAGACGTATCTACCATACTTACGAAAATTCATTAAAATCGGTCAAGCCGTTTTGGACACAGGTTTTGGAAGAGTTAGGATACAAATCCTGCGAAATAAGAGTTTTATATACTTACCTACCTACATAAATTATTAATCAATCATAATCGACCACTTCCGTTCAAAAGTTTTATCATATTTTAGTATAATTTTCTTGAAATTTATTTATAATGAAAGCTGACCCAGCAAACGTTGTTCTGCCTTAGGTACCTACTCTTATCTCTTACTAGCTGTGCTCCGCGGTTTCACCCGCGTGGCTCCGCTCCTGTTGGTCTTAGCGTGATGATATATAGCCTAATAGCCTTCCTCGATAAATGGGCTATCGAAAGAATGTTTTCAGTCGGACCAATAGTTCTTGAGATTAGCGCGTTCAAACAAACAAACTCTTCAGCTTCATAATAGATACCTATTAGTATAGAAGTACCAACAGATGGGTGTAAAAAATAGATGTCCGATTCTCAGACCTACCCGATATGCTCATAAAATTTCATGAGAATCGGTCAAGCCGTTTCGGAGAAGTTTTACCATAAATACCGCGACAAGAGAATTTTATACACCTATTAGATATTTGCAATCTTTTCCAACATAAAAAGAACCACAAGTACTATATATAGTATCTTGATAAAAATCTCAAATTCTCTGCAAGCATTTCATGTTTAAGTTAGGGGTAAGTTACCCCTAAGGGGCGTGGCCCCACCACGCCTACATCCCACCCCTTATAAATAACTAGGGTAGTTTCTGGCCACTTTATAAGCTAATATTTTATCTGTCTGTAATATATCAGGAATGGGTGTAACATTGTGTTGGTATAATTGCTGACTTGGAAGTTTCCTTGTCAATAATGTATTGTTATTGAAATTATATTTAAAAATACAAAATATAGATTTACCTAAATATATCTAAATTCTAAGTGTACGCACGTACACGTACGTTATCTAAGTGAGTATATTAATATCTAATATACCTATCTACTTGCATATGAGTAGGTTACTTTGGTTCGGTTAGGTCTTTCTTTTTCTTGTTACCTTTTAATTTCATCTCTAATGACTGTCTAATTTAATGAGGAAATTGGTGTTTTAACTTTTAAAATAGAATTGAAATGCCATTTTTCCGATTAGCTAAAGTTAAAAATTCATTTATGGGTCAAGGTATACGCTTTTACAATAGAATTCCTCATAATATTAAAGAGTTTGGTAGTGCTAAATTTAAAACTTATGTTAAAAATATATTAGTTCAGAGAGCCTATTATAACATTAAGGAATATATGGAAGATGAAAATCCATGGAGGGTTGTCGCGTAAGAACCACAGGACAGTTCTTTGGCATATTATGATATATTATGTAGTTAGATTTAAGTTACAGATTATGTAATATTGACATGATTTTAAAAGAGCAACTATGGAGTTTCTTGCCGGTTCTTATCCATAGATACTGCTTTCCGAATCGGTGGTAAATGTTAAAAATACTTATGTAATGACGATTCGAAAGTGCTACTAAAAGTAGTCTAATTGAATAAATAAATGTTTGAGTTTGAGTTTGAATGTTTGAGTTTAATGTAGACACCTTTTACCTATATTCTCAATTTATTCGAAATATAATGTAGAAGGTTTGTTATTTATTTCAAATAACATCCAAAGTTATATCTACCAAAATACTATTATTAACTTACTTTCCAATTTCCATACAATCAAAAATATTTTGAAATACTTAAAAAAGTTATTCAGTGTCTCTTACCTATACCTACCTAATAATATTAAAAATAATCACACAGCTTCCAAGTGTGTTTCATGTGCGAACGTTATTGATAAAAATAATTCGTAGAATAGGAATTAAAAGAGCGTCGAAATGGAGTACTAATGATAATTAGTATCAATTAGATATCTAATGAGTATAATTAATAGACAACGCTTTTTGTAATCAATGTATTATCTTTTTAACACGCTTTTATTAACTTCACCTGTATATTTGTATGTTACCGATTCTTAGACTCGATTTTGACTCACTTAAAGCGGACAGATTTAATTCAAACTTTGTATACTTATCAAGGATTAATAACAATATTTCTAAATAATTTTATAAATCAATAATGAATACAAAATCAAATTCTATTCGTATATAGCTACTAGCCATAGACTATCGACTAGGTACACTAGCGCTAAAACGTAGACAGTACCTAAAGAAATAGCATAGGCCATAGACTACGCGCTAAACGAATAAAAAAAAAACAAAACTGTCAATCCAATGTTATAAGTGGCCACTGGCCAGTATCATAAACAACAACATAGTTTGTATATCCAAGCATTAGAGTCTATATTCTCTATACATACGGCAACTAATGAGCCACGTGCGTCGAACTAATGAGGCCAGATAACGCCTATTAGAATTTAGAACAAATCGCGATGGCCAAGATCCCCCTATGTTGTCTGTTTGATTCGTATAATCTGTGGCCTTTGATGTGCAATATTTGATCTGTGGAGTTGGAAATTCGCGGTCAATTAAAATTTTAAGTTTAATAATGTGCTCGATTAGTCAATTCGCAAATGAAATAAGATAATTATAATCATTAATCGATAAATTGACTTATAAAAAGCCTGGAGACTGAAAACTTAGAGGTGATTAGTATTTCAAGTATTAACTTGAAATACATTTTTACGAGTTTGTTATTAAATAATAATATAATATTGACAATTAAATAGGTACCTAAATAGTGTCGCGGAAGAATTCTAACCAATACCCGCGGCCCCATCATTAAAGCGGCTCGACGGAACACAGTGGGGTTTTAGTCGGTAAGAATCCGACATAACCCACGGCTCCTTCCCCGGGGGCCGTGGGTATCTTTGGAAGATTTCCCCACTATAAAAAAAAAGGTACCTAAATAGTGGTAAAAACTAAATATGAGTCGCTACTAATTTAATCTATGCTATCTATGGTATATTGTCATAATTACCCATGTGTAATTCGCCTGTCTTCAGGAAGGAAGGAAAATCATTTAAAACCAAAAATTATAATCGCTAAACAATCTAAATACCATAAAATACATTAATCTGGCAATATTGGAGACTTATGCGTGTACAAAAATCCGTATTTTTCGATAATTATGATTATTGTTGATAAATATTGGCTAACTTGTGATAACAGTGAATAGCTGATATGAAAGGTTGATAATTCTATGATTAATTGCTATGTTTTCAATTAAAACGTCAATGAGAATTTTTGGTTTTGCCAACATTTGATCGTGTGTGTGTTAAAAATCTAGGTACATACTAATATTATAAAGCTGAAGAGTTTGTTCGTTTGAACGCGCTAATCTCAGCAACTACTGGTCCGATTTGAAAAATTCTTTCGGTGTTAGTTATTTATCGAGGAAGGCTATAGGCTATATATCATCACGCTAAGACCAACAGGAGCGGAGCAATGCGGGTGAAACCGCGGGGCACAGCTATAGTATGTTAAAATGATGATTCAAAAGTGCTTCTGGAAGAAGTCTAATTGAATAAATAAATGTTTGAGTTTATGAAGAAAATATATTCCTACTAATTTGTGAATAACATTTATTTAAAAATATTTTATTTTATTTAAATAGGTAATAATAATGTAGGTACCTACGTATATTTCAAAATGAATACTTGCCATCATGATGACTGCGAATTTCTTATATGTTTAGAATTAATTAATTAATTATTAAATGCTTTGTGACTATTAGCAGCAATTTAAATAATTTTGTTAAATCTGGCAATTTTCTTTGGCGCGAATGAATTCCAACAAATTAAAAATAAAGCTTTTGATATTAAAATAGTGTAAGTTAAAAATATTCAAACTAACAAATCTATACTAATATTATAAAGCTGAAGAGTTTGTTTGTTTGTTTGAACGCGCTAATCTCAAGAACTACTGGTCCGATTTGAAAAATTCTTTCAGTGTTGGATAGCCCATTTATCGAGGAAGGCTATAACCAACACAAGCGGAGACACGCGGAACCGCGGAGCACAGCTAGTTAAGAATAAAGTTTATGATATTTAAAAAGTGTGAGTTATAAAAAATACTAAATCAGATTATATCTACAAACCTGCAGTTCATACAATATATTTGTATGATACGCAAACAGGCTATAGGTAAAAGAACATAATATAGGCTATACATTAGGTATAACACCTGAGGCATAATCAATTTGGTCTATTGTTTATCAATATGTGATATCTTTCTCCTTACCATTCCTTTCCCTTCTACCTACTCGTTATCAAAAGCTGGCAATACATTTACAGAGACCTTACTAGGTTCATAATATGTTACAGCTAGTTTCTTAAAACGAAAAAGAAATAGAAAAACAACTTTTCTACCTACCTTGCTCCCGCGGTTTCGCTTGTGTGAAATTTATTCTTTCATCCCTTTTAAAGGGATGTAGGTAAGTAGGTATATGTTTTTTTCCCAAGGTTTAGTTTATTTCGGAATCAAATATCGCCAAAATCGATTCATTGCTTTAGTCATGATGTTATAGATAGGTATATTATCTTATTAAACTTACCTTATGGAGACAACAATATGATTCATAATTTTCGACCAATTTAATCTGAAATCATTCAAAAATCAACCTTCAGATTACAGATTAGGGTACATTGTATATTGTCATAACAAACGTAAAGATAATATAAAATGAATTAGTTCCTTTTGCAATTAACTAATCAATTATCGGCACAGTTGTATGTTTATCGATTCATATCAGATACTAGCTGTGCTCCGCGGTTTCACCCGCAGTGCTCCGCTCCTGTTGGTCTTAGCGAGAATCGAGATGATATATAATACCCAGCCTTCCTCGATAAATGAGCTATCTAACACCGAAAGAATTTTTCAAATCGGACCAGTAGTTCCTAAGATTAGCACGTTCAAACAAACAAACAAACAAACTCTTCAGCTTTATAATATGTATTAGTATATATACCTATGTACGTAATGGAAATAGAAGTTAATCTCTTTCGCCATATAAATATTATATTGATATTGATCCAACTAAGAATAGGAACGAACCAGCGCCATGTTGTGACGTCATAGATGTTAATTTCAACGATTTAACTCAGTAAAACAACAGATAGGTAATATACCTAATGTAAAACTATGACGAATGCCATAGAGTAGGTAAGGCAAAATTAAATACTTAGATCATTACTGATACGGAAAATAGGATTTCAAAATACCTATCTATTCTCGATAGAAAGTAAACATTATATTCATAAAAAGGTCTAAGTAGGTCTATAACCTACACATCTTAAACTTATTCATTCCTTCCTATTACAAATTTTTAATCAACATACGATATTTTTATTCATTCCTTTTCCTAAATTTTATTCATTAATTCCTCAGAGCGGCGCGGCGCGCGGCGCGGGCGTGAAACACGAGTTATTTTTACTGTGGCCTTTATTCCTTTGGAACCTTGGGACTAATTGGATACAAACTATGAGTCAGCAGATCTTTTATGCTACTGTGTTACGCGTGTATACTGTATGTACGAACTTGAACATTTCTATAGCATCATGTTTTAACTGTTAAAAGTAGGTTGTTAGTTTGATGTTTTTGTGGTAAGTATATTTTAAAGGCTATAATTATCAAGATGTATGAATAGGTCGGTGGAAATTTTAGTGGTAGACTTGAGATGAATTTTTAAAAAGTAACAATATTTTGTTTGCAGATTAATTGTTATTATTTTGACTGTTGACTGTTTCTTGGTATAAGTTGGGTTTAACGACAGACTTGTAAGTAAATCTAGCCTATAGCACCTATATACGTATAGGTAACTAATCTAAGAAATTCCGTTATAAAATCAATAAGTTGGTTGAGAAATAAGACATTTGGTGATAATTAATAAAGCATAGATCGATGTACATTTACGTACCTACCATAGTAAATTAGGTATTAAATTATTTTTTAACAATCGTGAAAAAATATTTATATCATCCCTATTGTTAAAAAAACGCGCCATTATCTACGTTCCACAGAATAAAAAGCTCAAAAAGGGCCATAGACAATAAATTTTTTGTCAGGCAGATGTTCGGTTACATACATGGATAATAATAAATACTACGCCCATGCCCCCCGGTGTTTGTAACACCCCGTGACGCCCTTATAACCACCCGTTCTTTGGGATAATAACAGTAATTAGCTGTAGTGCTTCTCCTTTGCCAGCATTGGTGAAAAAAAAAAATATAGCTGTCACCGCATATCGGCGGGACGGACGTTCCAATTTCAAATCGGTTTTATTTTTAATTTAATTTCCAAGTGGCAAGCATTAGAGCTGTCAATTATGACAATTTATTGACATTGCCGCCAAAATTTAAAACCTTTGTTGTTTATAGCTGGTGTTATGTTCTGCTTGTTGATTTAAATATGTAAATTGTATAACGATGTAATTTTGTATGCAGAACGTAGATGTTGTTTTGACTGACCTAGATAAATTACAATATGAATAGTATTTATCCACTAATTAAATTAACGTTGCTCACAAGCCTAGACTATTTATAGCTTCAAAGTTGTAATAAATCTGTACATATTAAGCACTCGATTATTTTCATAATTCCTTACATTCCTTAGACTTACAAAACAGCTATTTATGTTTGCAATATTTCACAAGCAATTTTATTCATGTTTTGCACAAAATAACCTATGTTAAAACCTTTTTAGAAAGTTACCTTTTGAGACCACACGCATAAAATCAAAGTTTTTGTTACTATCACGTACGTGGGTTGCAAATCTTAAAAATGTCTTTATTCAGTCACGTAATAGTACAATTAAAGAGTTACAATAGAATTTTGTTGGAATAAAACTAGTGGAATGCCGCGGTTTTGTCCGGGCTCTAGGTATGCGATACCTAAGTATATATTTCCATAGGAATTAGTTAAGCTTGTGCCGCGCGATTTCACCCGCGAACGAACCCGCCGGCAAAATCAAGTATTTCAATAGTTCATGTGTTATTCTGATCTATAACCTATATTACTGTAAAGTTTTATCCAAATCCGACGAGTAGTTTTTTCGTGAAAGACTAACAAACATCTATCCTCACAAACATTCGTATTTACAATATTAGTAGGAGGTATTATTTGTATTGCAATCACATTAAGAGGAGGCTCCCTTTCTCATTTCTGGCACTGAGAGACCGGTTACGGTACTAGACGCTAATACAGCCGTAATAAAGTTGAATATCGCGTGCGCTCTTTGATCGCGTTCGAGCTCGAAAAGTAAGTCTCAATTCTTATTTCGTTTATAACTAAAGAAATAATTGATCTAGAGAAAAAATATCTTGGGATTCGATAGTAAACTCTATTTTCTTACTGTTAACATTTATTTTAGACATAAAGTCCAAGTAAATCTTTAAAAAAATGTAATAATCCTTAAAAAAGGCATAATTTTTGAATAAAAAATGAATCGAGCGAAAATGTTACAATTACGTAACTGTCTTGTACATCGAAAGAAAAAGACCCAATAAATCATATACTAAAGTTCCATTTTGATTGTATGTGTGACTGTTTCAGAATATTAATGCAAAAACACATAAAATTTAGGGAGCTTCCCCTTAAAACCTTGCGGGTAAGTGATTCGGTATAAAAATCATATGTTTATCAAGTAAGAAATTACAATAAGTTACTGAAATATTCAATTTATTTGCATTTATTATTTTTTATTTGATCTCGGCTGTCGGCACTGTTTAGCTGTGGCGATTTTATGAAACTGGCATATCTAATGAAATCCTAACTAGGTAATAACCTAGGTCCTAGATGATAACCAAGTTATCATCTAGGACCTAGGTTGTTTAAACCAACACGCTTTTATTAGCTTCACCTGTATGTTTGTATGTAGGTAACCGACTTTAGACTCGATTTTGACCCCCTTTAAACGTACAAATTTAATTCAAACTTCGTACACTTATCAATGACTAGGTTTCCGCCCGCGGCTTCGCCCGCGCAGTTAAAGAAAAACCCGCATAGTTCCCGTTCCCGTAGGATTTCCGGGATTGCGTCATTTTCCCGGGATAAAAAGTAGCCAAGTCCTTTCTCGGGTATCAAAATATCTCCATACCAAATTTCATGAAAATTGATTCAGTAGTTTAGGCGTGATTGAGTAACAGACTGCAGACAGACAGAGTTACTTTCGCATTTATAATATTACTTATTAGTATGGATTAGTGACAATACAATAATTTCATGAGTTTAAGCGTGTTTTTTATTAATTATTATTATTTCGCTTAGATAATGAACTATTTCTTTGAGCGTAAAATAGTCACTGGCGCTATAACTGGCGCCAGCTAGTAAATTACGATAATAAATAATAATGATTATTTGGATGACTAATATAAATAATTACTGTAAGATTCGCTTAGGTATTATTCATTTTAATATACCTACGTTTGATAATTTATTGTTACGTTGTTATCAGTGATAAGAGATAACAATGCTACATTTTATTATATTGTATGTTTTACTGTTTTCATTAATAATTATATTTTTATCTATTGACTTATCTACCTATAGATAGATGTTACGTTTTCATATGAATTTCAATATTTCGATTTGAAATTGATACAAAAATTACACGTATTTTGATAGGTATGTACTAGGTACCTAAGTATAGTTACCTACATGTTGTCAATAGATAACTTATTTATCATAATGAATATAAGGAACAAATACGAAAATATTATATTGTTTTTTGAAGTTATACTTCTTTTGGCGCGATGGAGAAAAATGATGAGAGTGAATTTTTACGATGCGCGCGCACACCGACACCTAAATTTAACAGCATGAAGTTAGTTCTAGGTGGTATGATAATTGATAACTACATGTATGTATGTTCAAGTTGTATATTCTATAGTATTTTTTCCATACGCCAAAGAAGTATAACTTCTAACGCGTGTACATAAGTACACACACTCTTTTTTTTCATTCCTACGAGATACCTAGACTGGCATTGCATGTAAGTAGGTTAAATTACATGTTAAGTCCTTGTACCTATGCTTGATAGAAATAACTTGGCTGCTCTTTTTATTGGCCTATAAATAGGTAGGTACCTACTTAAGTAGGTATGTTTAAATAATTATATGTTTGCATACTTTAATAAATAGTTAAAGAAAACAACCAATAATTATAAAACTTCTCAAAGACATTTAACTTATATATTTTAGCCTCTGTACGAACTTATACATATAAACCGACCATAATTTCGCAAACTATTCAAGTATTATGCGACCAAGTTATGAAGTTGTATGACTTGGGCGGGTTGGCCACGCCCATCTTCCGTCCCGCTCTGGTGCCTCTCGCTCTGATATTGATTTGTTTACTGTTTGCGCTTACTAGGGTTGTGAAATGCTACTGTATTTAATATTTTGAACGTTTTTGTTGATATTGACTGGAAGAACCGTAAAATTAATGTCTGGATGTTTTGAAAGTGAATAATAATTTACCTACACAAGTTAGTGTTATTCTTCAATTATTTCAATTATTGTTCGTCATAGCCAGGGCATAGGGCAAGTAGGCAGATTCCGCACGATATTTTTTATTTTTGTCCACCGGGAATCGAACCTCGACCATTTATTACTAAAGAGGTGGGTTAAATGAGTGATACTTTTTCTTACTACTTGGTCATATTTTAAGCTTTAAAAAATGTAGCTCATGTGTAGATATTTTATAAACATTCAATGAAAGAGCGTTATATTTTTAATCTTTTCGGTAAAAAAACTCAGATAGGACAGTTTTTATTTTTTCACCAAAACAAATTTTACATGTTTAAAATTCAAAGTACCTATTGATACGTTCAAGTCTTTTTACTTTAGGAAGTTGATTTTTAACATTTTTACCAATTTGGAATATATTGTATCTACGATAAGCAAACGTTGTTGTTTTTGACGGAATAATGTTATTATCAATGTAAAAGTACCTAGGTAATGTAGGCAACCCTAATCTTTGTAAGTAACAAGGTAATATTTACAAATGGCAATTTTCATAGTTTATTGTAACATGGAGTATCTACGAGTTTCTGAATACAGTACAGATTATATAAATACATAGTGACAGTTAGGTATTATAGGCTTTATCTATGCTTCTACATATTATAATCTTTATGTTAGGTATAGTTTATACTGTAGGTATAGGTAGTCTATCTTCTACAGTACGATTCACGAAAGATCACCACAAATGGCGGCCGTCTGCGCACGTACACTCATGAAGAAAAGACTTTTTGGTTTTGCATAACCAGCGTTTACAACATTACACAAATTATTTAACCAAAATTAAAATATTATTTTGATTTAAGTCTTGTGTCTTTCGTGAATCGTAGGTACTATACCTTTAGTAAGGTTCTGGTTGTACCAAACTACGAGATACTATGTGATATGATTATGATATGACAATCCGATATTTAAAACTGTTGTTGAATTAATATTTGAGAAATATATTTTTTGGAACCTACCCTAATATAATTTTCTTCATCTTTAGATAATCTAAGTATATACCTATATATAAATGAAACCCGTTTCGCGTTGTCACGGCATCACGTGTGAACGGGTGGACCGATTTCGATAATTCTTTTTTTATTATATTCCTTGAAGTACGAGGATGGTTCTTATGTAGAGAAAACGTAAATATGTACCACTGGCGAAGCCGGGGCGGACCGCTAGTTAATTAAATAAAAATAAAAATATTTGTACGTAGGTAAAACACACCAAGAATGTACCTACCTATATTTATTTTTGCAACAATAATGCTCCTTAATTTTGCAAATACTTACCAAATTTATTATTTAATAGGATAGGCTAGGCTTCCGCATTTTTTCCGTCATTCCACGCCACCAAGTTTCATCAAAATCCATTCAGCATTTTTGCGTCTCCCCACACACACCTATTCGGATATAACTTATCAAGTACCCACAGTCAAGCATAATCTTTAAATCGAAATTAATACATCTGATTACTTATCTTAGTAATTTGCCATTTCAATTTATTGTAACAATAGGCCACGTGCCGATGAAAATGAGGGTAGATTTGAAAGGATATTATATGGTATTTAATCAAAGTTATGAATGAATATTCTTTTATTTAACTACTAGCTGTGCCCCGCGGTTTTACCCGCGTTGCTCCGCTGCGCTCCTGTTGGTTTTGATGATATATAGCAGCCTATCCTTCCTCGATAAATGGGCTATCCAACATTGAAAGAATATTTCAAATCAGACACCAGTAGTTCCTGAGATTAGCGCGTTCTAACAAACAAACAAACCAACAAACAAACTCTTCAGCTTTATAATATTAGTATATAGATTATACATTTTACTAGCTATAGTTCCCGACTTCGTCTGTGTTGGGAATTTTGTGAGGCACTATTTTTTCTGATAATGCAGTTCTTTATATTTGGATGGGTTAATCCTTAGCTTTTACCTGGAATTACCGTCAACGAACAGATATACAAACAGAATAGACATCATTTTTTTGTGAAATAACGTGGTAGGTATACATATATTATTTTTTACCATTAGAAAGCGACTCGGTAACTAACAAGTACTTATTATTAATCTAAAAACATTAAAAAACCGCATAAAAATCTAAACTAGAACATCTTTCCCCAAGAATATCAAGTATCGTAAAAAATCAAATAAATAAGCCATAAAGCAGCTATTAGGCCTTCGCCCCCGGTTTGCCAACAGGCCATTAGCGGAGCTCCCTAGGGCATAGGGCTTAAACGACGAGTGGTTAGCGATTTTGTAACCCTCGACGAAAAAGAGGGTTGTTATAAGTTACGTATCTGTGTATTCTTACTATGGTATTGTATAGTTACCAAACGGATGAACCGATTTTCGTTTAGTTTGTTTAATATGTCATAGATAAATGTATCCGAAGTGTCTTTATCTAAGTTTCATGAACATCAGTTCAGCCGTTCAGGTCTTTTTCTACTTAGTTGATGATGCGATCTAAGTTCCTAATTTCACAACTCCTTTAATATTGATTTCTATTAAAGAAATGATTTTAGATATCCTACTTCGTTAATTGTAGGTATCATTAATAATAATGTAGTTTAAAAACGAAAAGACATGCTTAAACTCATGCAATTATTATATTGTTTTAGGCGTAGATGTACAAAGTTTGAATTAATTATGTCCGTTTTAAGTCAAAAGGAGTACATACATACAGTCGAAGTTTATAAAATCATCATACTTTTCATACTTCATAAAATCGCTTCAGCTTATAAAATATACCAAAAACAAATCATTGCGCGAAGTAAAGATCAAGTTACAAGTCCCCAGAGTTTTGCTAATTGTTTTTATCCTCCTGTGCCTTGTGAGGGACTATTACATGGTTGAAGACTATAATATAGTCTATTTTATGAGCGGTAGCGTGTTTAGAACAGTAATGATAGAACACAGAGCAATTGAATTGAATAATTAATGTTAGTTAAGTAGAAGTTAATTTTACTTAGATAATATCTGTAATTTTACTTAGATAATATCTGTAATTTGAAATTTCCTCTCAAATCTGTTTTAGTTTAAATACATATTTTGTTTGGAAATGAGTACCTAGGTACTTCAAGCTTCATTTTAAATAATTGACTAGCATTCCGCCCGCGACTTCACCCGCGTTGTCTAAAACTTAATAAGTTATTTATTGATTATTTTTTAAAATGTGAGCATACATAGGGACGGACAGATTATGTAGATAATTGATATATGTATAAAGAATGAACCTTGGTTCTTCGAAATGATTACCTATTATTAGGTAATCTAGGTCGTCTCAGTCGTGTCTCTGTAGTCTTATCATAATAATACCTATAATATTAAAAATATTATTTGAACGTATTCTGCTGGTAGGCCCTTCTATAAATAAATAAATCAAGCTTGTGACGTCATAACCATACAAAAAAATTTAATAGAGACATCCGAACGCAAAATGGAATCACAATAGATATGATGTTCATTCATAGTTGACAGGGGCCATGCGTGTTTTTTTTTGTATGTTTGTTCGCGTCGGTCAATATTTGTACGGAACGGATATATACATGTTACACGTGCATGCAGACGAAATATGTTACATTTCTTTTGGGTTTGAATTATTTGAAGTTTAATATTATTCAGGAAATGCTATGTGGAACTATACCTACTGTTACTGTGGTACCTTTATTTTCAAATGAAAAGAGAAGATATGATCATCTATTTATGAACATACCTAGATGTTTGCTCTGTGTCTGGGTGTTAATTATCTATATAAGTAGGTATTTATTTAAAAATTATATATGTATGTTTATCAGCCATCTAGTTTCCATAACACAAGCGAAAGCTTAGTATGGGATCAGATTGTGCCGTGCGTGAAAATTCTCCTGAAATATATATTTTTTTATTTTTTATTTTTATATGGGTACAAATTATAGAATCTTACACGGAATAAATACCAATTTCAACTATTTGACAAACAGGTTAACAGCATTTTCATATTTTGTCGATATCTGCGTAATCATTTGTAAAGTTTTTAATATTGTCACAGACTACTTAGATAATAATAGTAGCTAACGCTAATATAGTGTAAAATAAGGTTATTAAAAAGCTTGCACACAGGTAGGTATTGGACACAATGTTTAAAACACTAGATTATGACAAAAATAAAACAAGTGATATAAGAAAAAAAAAATATCTCCCAAAATCTCAGGAACCAGACTTATTATTCGCAAAAACATCTCTATCACATTTCACCGAACCAAGAACACCGAACATATTTCATAATTCCATCCATTCACCCCCGGTGTCAATATACAAAAATCTATTTGTCAACGCGGGAAAAGCAATAAATAATAAAGAGTAAACACGCATTGTTGCCAGCTAGAAAAACAAACAGTCCCTTGCGTGTAACTTTTTCTATTTGCCCAGTTGGCAACACAGGCTGTCAGCGTGACAGATCGGTTATGGCGCGAATTTTATGGCAAATTATAGGTTATGTTGATTAATTATGGTATTAATTGGAAAGTTAATGCATTCTTTTTCATACTTGACACTGGCAAATAGTTATATCATCTTGCCAAGAAGCCATTTTGCCATAACAAGAAATAAAATGCATTCTTTTGTTTTGTATGCTTTTTTCGACAGATGACAGATATTTTAGAAATTATTTTAGAAATTTAACTACCTACGTAGTTAACATGATTCAGTTTCTCAAATATTATATCGATTTGCCTTTTTATTCATATAACAAACGTTAATTTATTACAATTGTCAACTTTAATTTCATTATAAGTAATATTTTATGAGTATGGTCATTAATAACCTGTCGAAATTTCTCGATATCGATGTACCTATCTTTCTCTTTTATTTAGGTAAATAAAATTCTCTAGTAACCGTGTTTATAATCAAACTCAATGTTCCTTAGTTCTGTGAGTAAAACTAGAAATAATTTATAGGGAAAATTTAATTAGGTATTGCAATTATTTGTCGAGAAAATTAGCAAATTTTTATTCATTGTAGGTATATAAAATTATTAATATACATAGTATGTTTTATATACCTAGGTGTAAGTACATAGTATGTAGGTATATTGTTTTTATGTTCGTTTTACATTAGTTATTTTACATTATTTCGTTTTACGTTCAAAACATGTATAGTTAACTTTGAATTTTAATTCTGCAATATCAAATACAGAGGCAAATACATTATAAATTATAATTTATATTCTCTTAATGATGTAAATATCTAAGCCTTTATTATTATAATGTAATTCCTATAAATATTATACAATTGAGAGATAAACACAGTAAATTGAATCAATACATGTGTTTCTGAATTCTAATGCTATAAAGTGTAACGTAATGCATTTGATTTTAATGCATTGCAATCTTATTTTTGTTATTATGTCTTTTCCAATTATTATTGAAAACAAATATTTATCGACTACATATTTACTTTTATCGACAACATATTCTACAGGTACTTACCTACTAATTAAATACGATCTGTGCTTGGTTTTGTCCACAAGCAACATTTGTACCTTTATTTCTACTCGTAAGGTGTTATTTTTTTAAAAATAGTATTGCCTATGTTCACTCTGTGTCTTGAACTATTTTCATTCAATATTTCATCCAAATCGGTGCTGTAGTTTAGTCGTGATAGCGTAACAGACGGTAGTTTGCGTTTATAGCAAATATATATGCCGCACGGTTTCACCTGCGGCCGAGCTTGCGGGCTGAAGAGTTTGTTTGTTTGGTTGAACGCGCTAATCTCAGGAACTACTGGTCCGATTTGAAAAATTCTTTCAGTGTTAAATAGTCCATTTATTGAGAAAGGCTATAGGCTATATATCATCACGCTAAGACCAACAGGAGCGGAGCTACGCGGGTGAAACCGCGGGGCGCAGCTAGTATGTCATACATTCGTTCAAACTTTTGCGTTTATATCAGTAGTATGGTAACAAAATATCACTCCCACATATTATAAATTACGTACCCACCGATATTGTGACAAAGATATTAAACTATAATTGACCATAGGGGACGCTTTGTGACAAATTTCGACGCTTCGACGCACATCACGCTCACAATGGTGATTTTTTTCGACATTTTGGGCATTTTTCGACAATTCCCAGTAACCATTTGTCGATATAACAAAGGCTTTCGGAACTTTTTGTGTGGTAGATATACGTGGTAAGTGCAAAATTGAGTGCTACTACTTACATAGTTTTTGTGGTAACTAGCAGTGGTGAGGAAAGAGTTGTAGGATATTGCCATCACTACATAGTATAAAACAAAGTCGCTTTCTCTGTCCTTATGTAGAGACATAGAGATGTATGCTTAAATCTTTAAAACTACGCAACGGAATTTGATGCTGTTTTTTTGAATAGAGAGAGTGATTCAAGAGGAACGTTTTAGTATATAATTTATTAGGTTTTAAACAAAACGAGCGAAACCGCGAGGGGAAAGCTAGTATACTTAAAATTACGTTACTACTATACATAAGTCATATTAAACTTTGGGAATGATTGCAAATCAACTTATAACTATATTACTATTTAGTATTTACTATCTTGTTAAACGTGATGTTGTGCACTGCATTTCCAGAATTTGATGGATCAATATTTGACAAAATTAAGCAAAAAGTTAATAAATATATCACACATACCTACCGCTTAGAACGATTCATGAAACTCCATTGAACAATACATAAAAAATTGCCCTTTAAAATTCCCAATTTCCCAAACTGGAAAGTGTTCAAAACGGATAGTGCTAAGAAATAAGTGTTCAAAATATCGCATAGTTCTTCGAAATAAAATCGTCACATTTGCAAAGCCAACCAAAATGTATTTAGACAAATTATTGACGCATAAACTCCAAAAACGCCGCAAATTAAAATGTAACAATTGTCTTCAAAGGTACGACTTCAAAAATTCAGCTCAAGCAGAAATCCCTTTTACCAAGTATTCGAATATCGACTCTATGTATAAAGCTATAGATGATATTTTTCCTAAACTCACTCCTAATCCGTTAGATAATCTTTTGTTGACAGATTAGAGATTTCGACGAAGTGTGATAAAAGCGACAGTGTTGAAAAGCCTTGTCTTTTATGCTAGCCTTGGTATGAAATTTTTGAGGCTCTGGTTTGAAATATACCGCATATATTTTGCTGTTATTACATCCATACTAATACATATTATAAATGCGAAAGTAACTCTGTCTGTCTGTCTGTTACTCAATCACGCCTAAACTACTGAACCAATTTTCATGAAATTTGGTATGGAGATATTTTGATACCCGAGAAAGGACATAGGCTACTTTTTATCCCAGGAAAATCACGCAATCCCGGAAATCCCACGGGAACGGGAACTATGCGGGTTTTTCTTTGACTGCGCGGGCGAAGCCGCGGGCGGAAACCTAGTGTCTTTGTAAAAAAATTATTTACAAAATTTACTGCATGAATGCGTTGACCAATTTATTAAATCTAGTGTCATTTACAATAATTAATGTTTAAGTATTAATTTTGCTGCATCATTTTAAATAGGTGCAGATGTTGAACAAAAGTGTCGAACTTTTCATTTCATAGTATAAATACGTACAAAAAAAAAACTTCCCATGCAAAACTAGTAATTTAAAATTTTAACTAGGTAAAGAAAGATTGTACCTACTTTCTGCTCTCACGTCTCTTAATAAAGACATTTTTTTACCTAAATGATTTCATTATACGCAATTAGAGGTTTCTTTACCTAAAGAACTACTATTTCTTGGCATTTTTTTTCCGCCTTAATTGGATTTAATAGGACGTACATACATTTGTTTGACACCAAGTACGACAAAATATAGAAATGTGCAATTTGCAAATAAACAATAATTTATCTTTAAACGTCGTTAGTCTGAAATGCTTGACTTCAAATACCCCAGAAAATTGTCGAGGAAAACGCAGTTTTCATAGAAATCAGCTTCTCGTAGTTGTAGCAAACCATAACGAATTTTTAAATATAAATATTTCAGCATCTCAAATTGATACGAACATTTTACAAAAGGAATAAAGAAATATAAAATACCTTCTCATTGCATTGATCATAACAAAAATATTTTCGAACGAACATGTCATCACTTTCATACGTAGCACAAAGAAAACAAGAGTGATCATAGCCCCCTCGATTTGCAGGTAACTCAGGTAACAGATAAAAAAAAACAAACGTGACAAAATGTCTGTAAACATGTACCTAGAGCATTTGAAAAAATAAAAAAAAAAGCTATACAATTCCGCAATTCGAATCCCGAATTTTTGACACTGGCAACCTGAGAAAAAAAAGAAAAAAACATTCAGAGCGGTCGTGACGAATTCGAAATTGGAAGGCGTTTGACGTTTGAATGTAGTGTTGCAATCGCGCGGAAAATTAGCCATTCTTCGGGTAATTGTTAAATAGTTTATGATTGTTGCAAAAAACTTGATAGACACTATTTATGATTGCGTATGGCATGTGCAATGATGTTATTAAAAGATGCACTGAGCGGAAACAAACGTTTAGCTTTTACACGAATGTGTTGGAATGAAATTGATACGGCAATTATTTTGTATTTTCATTCAAGAGTACTCGATCTACTTCATTAATTGTAACATAATACATATTCTATGAAGGGTGCTTTTTTGTGCAGTTTATACTGATATTTATAGAAAATGCATATTTTTTATTATAAGTAATGGTAGCAATTTAAAGTTATCTCTTTTAAATAATATTATGCAAATTAGCACTATTATGTATTAGAATTTTTTTTCACATATTCAATACTTACAGTAGTTTAAATCCTAAGCCGAAATAAATATTATAAAATAAACATAGAAATAAATAATATAACGTTAATAAGATTACACGTAAGTGCTTATTACAAAAATACCATTAATTATCAATTAAACGGAATGCACTTAATTCAATTGATTATAATCCGACACTTATCTAAAGGCATTAAAATAACTTTATTACTTAGTAAGTACATAGTAAATATGAAAATATGTTTCTTAGAACTTGTTGAAAGGTTAAAACTTAACAAAACAATAATAACACGCATGCTTTTCCTTGTTTACATTTAAATATGACATTTTTTGATAATCAATGACTCATCGGAATACCGATTTTTGTTAAAGATAATGATTTTATGCAGCAAATTTCAATGTAATGTATAATATGCAGGATTTGATCAAAATGTTCAACAGTTTTGATGTTTTATGTAGGTACAATGTACTGATTTATTTGAAACCTATTTTCATAAAATTTCAGCTGTTTCTAATACCTATTATTCTCGTTATACCATGAAACATTGGTATTAATCTATTAAAAACATAACAATTAGAAGCTCTTACGCTTTCTTACATTTAATTCCAATGAATATAAGCGTACTTAAACGAAACACCTTTTGAATTAAAATTCGACGCCTAAATTCCCATTTTTGTTGCAGGATAACCACCAAAATGCTATCCCGAGCGTGCGCACACCCCAGCCATTAGACTAAAAACTACCAAACATGCTCCACACGCGCAATATGGCAACCCGGTGACTAATTTCCATCACCGACACGAGATGGCGCTGTTAACAAACTCCTCCGCGAGCGGGCCGACGGCGGCCCCTGCGGCACCTCAAGCGCATCACTCGACTACACCGCTACATCACTACTTTCATTATCTGAAGCAGCCTTCGCCGCTGTCTCAAAACCCTTACGCTCATCACTCGAGCGCGCATCATATGGGCATGGGGCCTGGACCGCTTGGGGGGTTGGGGCCGTTTGGACTTACGCATCATGGGCTTGAAGCTGTGGGCTTCCCGCAAGGTAAGATCTATTGTAACTTTTTTTATAGTAACCCTAGTAATAGGGCAGACGACACACTTGGTGGTAGGTGATAGACGCCCATGACGATCACACCGTTGGGCACAATGCGATCGTATTGCCGGCTTTAATGTAGGAGTTGGTTTTTAGTATAAGCTGTGGTTGTATTTGGAAGGTACGTTAGAAAATCTAACCACCCCTAACCTAACCCACCAATAAACACATGAAATATGTAGATATGTTTGAAGAATAGCGGTTGGCAATTATTTAATAACAATTTTGGTATAACTAATAACTAAGTTAGTGATATCATAAGTACATGTTCATGATTACTGTCACTCTAATGTTTTAAAAAATAGTTTAATTCCACTTAATATAGTTGCTACTAGCAAAGCTTTTGAAATACTTTTACAGGGTGTAATCGTTAAGTGTGCACAGGCGATTATTCCGTAACTATTGCAGATATCAAAAAAATTTAAATTGATATCGAAAATACTTAACCTAATGAGTAAAATGGCAATCACATTTTTTTTAAATAAAGTACTTTCGATATCAGTATAAAGTTTTTTGATATCTGTAATAGTTACGGAATAATGGCCTGTAGGTACACACTTAACGATTACACCCTGTATATGTTAAACTTTACTGCACATTTTAAAATTATTAAATTGCATAAGAATACATTTTAAGTAACCCAGGGAAATAAAGATTCATTTATACCAGACAGGAGATTAATCATAACACATTAATTATAAAATGACAAATAAAATGGTATTTCAAGCGAATAAAGTAACAAAGGACATCGGAATATTTTGTAAGAATGAAATTAATTTCCTTGTGCCCAAGAAAATGAGGTTTAATGACGCAATTTCACGATTGTCTTGGACGACATTATTTTTTTGTTATAATGAAAACAATTTCATTTATAATTCTTACCCATGTTTTTAACGGTTATATTTTTGTACAGTAATTAGTGGTATGTATAATTTTTGCATGTTATATTTTTTAATATTTCTAAATTCTAATCCTAATTAGGTATAGATTAAATAGTTTTTTTTTAAGAAATAAAATTAAGAGATTTATACACTTTATTAAGCATCCATAATATTATATAACATTCTAATTACTTCTTTAACAATTCTAAACTAAACTTAACCAAATAGTCAACAACTGCACACCAAAAACCATGAATACTAATACCAAACTACCAAACTACCATACCCCAATGCACTGGTAACCAAAAACTACCATTAGTAGAATTTACATCACGAAGACTCGAACAACACTGCATATTTTATGAGACAAGACATCCTTGGAAATAATCAAAACAGGGCCCTCGTAAGCCGCTTACCTCCCCTAGGGTTGCCAGGAATGGGTGAGCTGGTTAATTGTTTTAATTAGTAAAGTTTTGGTTTGATGTTGATTTTTTTGAACAATCGATTATTGTGTGTGTATCTATGACTATGTATCTACTTTTTAAGGAATAGATGTATGTATGTATGTATGTGTATTCTAGTTTAAAACTTATGTATGACTCTATGTGTTTAAACTAATAAAATAAATAAGAATTATTAATTATTTTGTAATAATATTGAAGTGATTGATTATTTTTAAAGCACGATTGATTTAAAATTTTAAACCAATTAAGTTAACAAAAACATATTTGTGCTAATAGATATTAATTAGAGATGTAAAAAACAATGACGCATGTTGGGTTTGACGTATGTTTTTTTATTTATTTATTATATTGAAGACTAGAAGCTCACCTTTGCTCCGCCCGGATTAAAAAGGATGAAGGCTAAATAAATACAGTCCAAGACACTTCTATTGTAGCTTTGGAAGGAAGCTTTTACTATAATATACAAAAAAATTTCCATAAAAACATACAAAATCGAATTTTCCTCTTTAGCATCAATATTGGCAAATTCATCGAATTATACATCAAACAAAATCATTAAATTATCATAAATCGTATCCTTATTGTTGATTTTATACGACTACCATTGCTTATACTTATACCCAGGATATCTGTCAAATTATCTTTTAGAAGCCTGCTTCACGCTTTCAACACGAGGTCAATAACCTTTCCTATGAAAATATCCCTACTCAAAACTAAAAGGAAACATCTAGAACATCTCAATAAACCCATCCACTTCTTGACATTGACTACCGACGCTTAACCTCACTAATCGTTCGAACCGCACGCTCGAAATATCGAAACCAATAAATTCCACTAAATCAGTAAACAAAATGAACGACCTATTAGACATAAACTCGAATACACGTTTAATGCCAGAATATAATCCCATAGCCTATAATCCCTATATCCGTCCCTTTCACGAGCATTCCTACAACGTTTACCCGTCTCGCTCCCACGATACGCGTAACGATGGCAGCTGGGAATTCCTTTTTTGAATTTAATTTTTTTTAAATCTATATTCTTTTTATTGGCGTCCTTTACAATTTTACGGCCAGTTGCTTTTTTAATCTGGCAATTTCATTGATAGTGGTAGGCTTATATGTAGGTAACTAATTTTTTTTTTACTTTACGCGGTGTAAGTTGGTGGCTTTTATAATATTAATTAACATATATTTTAAATTATCATATCTTAAGACGGGATTTAAATTAAATACTTATGATTAAAGCACGGTTTTTAACATTTTGTTTAATTGCATAGCCAATAAATGGAATGTTGAATGCATTTTAGAAAGATAACATTTGATAAGACTGGATGTAAGTGGTCTACAAAATCCTAGGATAAAAAAGATTTTTTTTTCCGTGGACGAAGCTAAGCTAAAACCGGTTTTTTACCGATTTATTTATTATCTATTCATAGAAATAGGAAATTCAAGTATGAATATGGCATGATATAGTTTGACAATCCTTTCAGTAGACAATGTAGCCATTATAATCATTTTAAAAAATTAAAATCTTTAAAATATTTATGAACAAACTCAAATAAATCGTTGATATTATTTCTTAAAGTATGTTTTACTTGATATAAAAGAATTCAACGCGCTACAATAGTGATTTATTATTTTTTATTATTAAAAATAACACAGTACCTGATTCTCCCGCCTTTCATTTTAGTTTTTTAAGCATTTTACAAAAACTATTAATACTTCTTATTATCTAGTACTTTTATCAATTTCATTCTCTTTCATGTTATTTAAAGTACTTTTTTAGAAGTATATATAGACAATAGACATCTTATTACAATAATAAAATTAGTCACAAAATACAAAATGACCCAATTACAACATGTGGCAAGGTGTTAAATTACGTGCGGTTGACACGTTGACCGAATTATCGATTCGATACAACATGATACAACACTAGTGGGTTAATGACCTCTGTTTTATAATTGGGAAAAGCTGCGTTGTAAGACTAGTATAGAATGTATAGGTATGGAATTTAAGATTTGGTAGTAAATTTTAAAGTATTATAAATTTATAACGTCTCATTTTAAATAATGTTAAATAATATAATATTCAGATTCAGACATTTTAAAAGTTTGAAACCGGTAGCAAAGTACCTACGATATAAATTTTAAACATGAAAATACAAACTGCGGTATAAAGATAAACGATCATTAAAAAGTAATGACTTAATGAAAATCTAACAAGCTTAACAAACTTCAAGATATTGTAATCCAATTATAAAATACTATTGAATCTTTTAGAGAAGCTATTTATATACCTAAGTATATTATTTGTAATTGATAGGTTCGTGTAGATAATGAATCTATTGTGGCAAAATATACTAGCTAATCAATATTTAACATAAAATGTTACGTTTGAGTTACAGATAACAGAAGGTAAAATAACTTACCAAAAACGTAACCTAATTAAAATTTCAGTTCTGAAATTAAGTATAGTGTTTTATGTCCTATCATATTTTCGTTTTAAAATACATTGTTGCATCAAAAAAAACAACTGCAATTACTATAAATTACCTTACAAATCATAAAAAAACAAATGCCCTTATCAAAAAGCCAGACAGGAGCTATCGATGGTCAGTTACATATTGATTAAAGAAGCCCGCAGTGTTATGTTACCTACTTGCCTTGCCTTAACTCAATTATAACAACGGTTAGACGATGTTTTTTCTTTTACTATATTCTGTATTCACCTTTTATCTATACTTTTTTTAGTATAGATATACCTACTTCACTACATATAGTATAAAACAAAGTCGCTTTTTCTGTCCCTTTGTATGCTTAAATCTTTAAAACTACGCAACCGTTTTTGATGCGGTTTTTTTTAATAGATAGAGTGATCCAAGAGGTAGGTTTTAGTATACAATTTATTAGGTTTTAGACAAAGTGGGCGAAGCCGCGGGCGGTAAGCTAGTAATATTATAAAGCTGAAGAGTTTGTTTGTTTGAACGCGCTTATCTCAGGAACTACTGGTCCGATTTGAAAAATTATTTCGGTGTTAGACAGCCCATTTATCGAGGAAGGCTATAGGCTATATATCATCACGCTAAGACCAACAGAAACGGAGCTACGCGAGTGATACCGCGAAGCACAGCTAGTATTTAATTAGCTCCGTTATCTTCTATGGTTTACAACTAAGCTCTGTATTTGTAGGTAATAGAGTTTTGAAAATTGTTTAAACAGTTTTTAATATGAATCCTGACATCCTGATATATCGAATAGGCTCCATGCAGATTGGCCATCATAGCCGGGGCGGTAAACGACCAAAAATATTCCTTCCTCGCAAAAAACATATAAATTCCTTAAAATTTGATTGCTTTACACGTCTTGTCACCTATTAACAAAATAAAATTTTCATCATCGTCAAATAAATAAACTTTGATTTATAATTTAATTGGAAACCATTCGAAATGCGCTTAACATTCGACATTTAGAAATAACTGCTGGTGTTACACGAAACGAGTTTTTAATTCGCGCCACAACTAATACAGACTATAAATTTTTTACTCTACCTATAGTCTATGACTTCTTTTTAAAATTCATTTTTTACTCTTTAGTCTATGACTTCATTATGTATGTTTGTTACTCTTTCACGTAAATACTACTGAACCGATTGCATTGAAATTTAGCACACATATAGAAGGTAACTTGGATTAGATTTTTCTTTGAAAACGCGAGCGAAGCCTCGGGCGGAAAGCTAGTTGTACAGTAGGTTATGTAATAAACATGATTTTATTTATTCTTTGAAATTATAAATATCATTGCGATATTCAATTCCTTATCTATTTTAAATGATAAATTAGTCATCGAATTCAAATAACTCAATTTTATGGCAATCTATCTTAAATTATTATTTAAAGAAACGTAACAGATAACCTTTGTAATTATCATGTACCTGTACAATATATAGTATCAAGATTATTATTATATTATAGCGTTATTAGGTCTTAAGCTCAAACATTTATTTATTCAATCAGACTTCTTCTAGAAGCACTTTTGAATCGTCATTACATATTTAACCATTTACCACCGATTCGGAAAGCAGTATCTATGGAGGAGAACCGGCAAGAAACTCCATAGTTGCTCTTTTAAAATCATGTCAACTTATATCTCACTATTCAGAAAATAAATACAAGTACGATGATTTGATAGATACATAGATGATAGATAGTGACCAAAGATAATATATATACTATATACTAGTAGTATAATCATACATACATTATAAAAACATAATCATACTTTTATTGTAGTGAATATGTCTTAAGAGGACTACAAGAGCTAGCTGAAGAGAGATTTTAGAGGTACCTTTGTGATTTTTTTGTATCGAGTAAAAAAATTCAAATTAATTCAAATTAATTTATTTGCCAAAAAAACATGGTATACATAGATGTTAACAATTGAGTTCCAGCATGTTCAGCCGTTATAAACAGCATGCAAATTATGAATATGCATAAAATAAATTGTATTGTGTTTTCAACACACTATCTAGCTAGTATATCTCCTGAAGAATATCATATATTTGTCTGAGATTTTTTACTGCATAGATGCTGTTAATCATATATGTACTTTAAAGCATTATAAAACTCGCGTTTAGCTCCTTAAGTCACCTTAACAAAGGCCATGATAATTATTCTTGATTGAAACTACTGGTTATACATACAATAGTAAACGTGTATAATTCGATGAATAATATCGGTATAAAAGCAAAACATTAAAAAAAAATCAAACTATCTGTAAGTCAAAATTTACCCAAATTCGTTCCGCCGTTTAAGCGTGAACATATTCATGTTGAAAGTTGAAACATTTCATGTCTTTGAACCTGATATGGATAAAATTATAACATACTAGCGGTTCGCCCCGGCTTCGCCCGTGGTACCTACATGTTTACGTTTTTTTTCATAAAAACTATCCTATCTCTCAAGTTGGATCGAACTGCACATGGTGTGCGAATTTTATTATAATCGGTGAAGTGGTTTAGGAGTCCATGATTGAGGACAAACATTGTGACACGAGATTTATATATATTAAGAAGATTATATTTAGGTGTTGTATCACTTTTTTATATAAGGCTGCCTTATAGAAATTGCTGATGAGTGATAAGTTCGTCCTGTACAGTCCTGTACCAATCCTTTTATGTACTAACTAGCTGTGCCCTGCGGTTTTACCCGCATTGCTCCGCTCCTCTTGGTCTTAACGTGATGATATATAGCCTTCCTCGACAAGTGGGCTATCTAACACCGAAATAATTTTTCAAATCGGACCAGTAGTTCCTGAGATTATCGCGTTTAAACAAACAAACAAACTCTTCAGCTTTATAATATTAGTATACTATTATTATATATATATACTATTATTATATATATTGTATACTATTATTATATATATCACACAATAAATTAAACATGCCATTGAAAAGGTCAATAAACATTAACTAAAAAAAGTTTAGATCTTATTAAATTAGAAAGTAATTGTAATCTATATTCTAATGCAAATATAATTTGTTATTGTCATTCAGTACGATAATGTGACATTATAAATCAAAGACAAGTGACCTTTTGTTCTGTGAAAGTTGACTTTTAAGCTATTGCATAGCTTTTATCTCAGACTGAGCGCGGCGACCGAATGTAAAAATTCCGTAACGAAAAAACCTAACACTCCCCACTCCAACCGGCACAGTGATGCGATGCTATGCAATAGCTTTACCGCGGCAGTCCTCGAGTGCCACACGTATTTTTTTTTGTTCTAGTTATACTTACTTAGGTTTCACCGTTGTCTAGTACTTAGAAAAACTTCGAATCGTATGTGCAAATTGGATTAGACTTGTCTATGTACATTAATATCAGTCTCGTGTTTTGAAAAAAAAAAAGTTTTATTTATTTATTATTTTTATATCTACTGTTATTACATGCCTTTTTTGGTGAATTTTTTTATCCATAATTTGATAACTGTTGACAAATTACAATTTTATAATGTTAATTAATTCCATTGTTAAAAAATCTAAGTGCATGTTTAAGTCCTTGCTGATAACAACTAGTCTTAACTAGATACACTCATGAATACTTCAATAAAAAACACATATCAATGAGTAAACCGAGAAACTGACTCCAACATGTTAGTAACATACCGCTATCCTATAAAGTTAACACCAAAACACGCAAGACCAATAAATCATATAATTTTACTACAAATTCAAAATTTTAAAACTTAATGATTCACATTTATAATGCGGCATCACGCGTTATATCGGGGTCATTCTGTCATACCCGGTAAATTAACTATCATATTTTATACGGATCAAGGATCGATATGGAGCGGATAATACCGCATTTTTTATTTATTAATTTTGTTTGCTGTAGTTGAAGTTACATTGTATTGCGATTTTCTGGTTTAATTAATGAGATAAAAATAACCTCAATTAAATAGGCGAAAATAAACAGTGCATGTAGGTATATTGTGAATTCAATTTGTAGGTGTTTTAAAATCTTCCTTACGTGTAAAAAAATGTATTATTTGTAAATATACAATATATAAATAATCTGTAAACATACAATACTTACAAATAATGTTTTAGATGTAAACGACCTTTTCGTTTACTTGCGTTTCACATAAAAACACACCTATTAATATATATCGGCGAAAGGTGTAGAATGTGGGCGTTGCGTTGGGTAATCGAGCAAAGAAACACCTCTAACTCAAACATTTCTTTATTTACCACCGATTCGGAAAGCAGTATCTACAGAGAAGAACCGGCAAGAAACTCCATAGTTGCTCTTTTTAATCATGTCAGTTTTACAATACAGTCATTTCTAATACAATCACTTGGTATTACAATTATAACCACTAATAAAATAAATATCACAAATAAGTAATAGTAAGCTCGTAATAGATGTGCACTCGGCAACGGTCGGCGAACGAATGACCCGAGTCGTGCGCGCGCGCTGCTTTATATCGGTTCGCCGTTCGTTATTTTTTAAAACTTCGACGGTGGCGCCGTCATATATATAAATAAGCCCTCGTATAAAAGACATTGACAATCTCAGTTGAGAAATAACAAACCATTCTACGATTCTTATTGCTATAAGTGCTAAAAACTGCTACAAATCGACACATTTCACAAATACTTTACCGTCTAAAGAAAATTACTCATGCTTTACGCATATTTATTTACGCCATTTGTAGATATAAATAAATAGTATTAATCGGATTAACTGTGATTTTTTATAGAAAGTGCGTAAACTGTCTGAGTTGCTATTATATTAGGTTATATATAGGTCTGAGTTGCTATTATGGTATATATTAGGTTTTACAGCCGTAGATTTTATATTTATTTTAATATTCGCATTTCATATCTACAAATATCTGCCTATTAGTTCCTTCCAATTTTATAGTGATGATAAAAAATAACTATGTTTTTAAACAAACTATAACAAGAAACTATGGAGTTTCTTGCCAATTCTTCTCTATAGATACTGCTTTCCAAATCGGTGGTAAATGTTAAAACTTTTATTACGATTCAAAAGTTCTTCTAGAAGAAGTCTAATTGAATAATTAAATGTTTGAGTTTGTTTGATTTTTGGGTTTAACATATTTTTCTTTATACTATTTATCTTGATGACAAATAAATAAAATAGCGTCGCTTCTACAGTAGGTAGCTGGAAAATGAGAAACTCAACAGATAAAATTTAAGCTACCATACCTAGCAAACTACATTAATAAATTATCTAAATCCCATCAATACACGCATTTATTGCTGCGTAATAAATGGTAATAACATCTCCATATACATACATGCAACATAAATAATTTTAAACTTTATCATTCATACATTCCACAGCTACCGGCGCCTTTGATGTGCCGCCATCTTGCTCGGACATATTTGTTTTTATTTTTTTACAAACTTTAATGCAAGGCTCTTGTCAACGTCAAGTTTTATCTGAAACGTCATTTTAAAAAGAAATATTTCGCTACTTCTGATTAAGTGAGATGCTTTTAAGTGTAAGTTAAAATGTTTGTTCCGCTGTGCTGGAGCGGTTTTGATGGAGTTTTGTGGTATGATAGATCGTTAATGCTAGCTTTACCGGGACATGGGGCAGATGTATTCACATCTGTTTTATTGATCGATTTATTTACTTTTAATTAAATAGTCGTATAATTTGGTTTTAATAAGCTAAAGTAGGTTTAATCCAGGCTGTAATTAAATAATTATCCACCGCAACCAAAGATAACACAAAAACATTTTTTTTATATTTATAGATAATATTACAAAATATTGCAACTTGTACTTATAATTTACTAGCTTTCCGCCCGTGGCTTCGCGTAGTCAAAGAAAAAAAACACGCATAGTTCCCATTCCTATGGGAGTTCCGAGACAAAAAGTATAGCCTGTGTTTTATTCTGGGTCTTGAGCTACATACCAAATTGCATTGCAATCAGTTCAATAGCATTTGCGTGAAAGAGTAACAAACATCCATCCATTTTCTATAGTCTATAAGAGTGCTTTTGTTATTGTTTTTTATGTGGTGGTGGTGGTACTTTGGTGATTCTAATAAATGTATTTTATTCTTCCTATTCTTTTATTCTTATTTCTTATCCATTCTTACAAACTTCCACGTTTATAATATTTCTAGGATCATACACACAAAACACAGAGTTCACATATCACATTCTCACAAGTTCACATTGTCATAAAAATCTCACTTTTCCCTAAAACTCGGGAAAAAATAACTTCACCAACACGTGCAAAAAACAATCACGTACGCCAAACATTTTACCGCCAATGTGTACAGATAAAACAAACAAATTATCCCCCTCGTATTGTTACATCTCACTATATTGGGCAAATATAAAATTCACACATCAACACTTGCTACCCCTTATCAAATATAATTTTGTAACGAATAAAAAATAAAGCGGTTTGTTACAATTTTTAGGAAAAGCTTATTTTGATAAAATATTATAAATTAGGTACATACAAACTCATAGATTTAAGATTTATTTTCAGGTATTTACGTATCTATTACATATTTAGTTTTTTATGAGTAAAGTGCAGTTACATCCTAATAAAATAATTAAGTCTACAAAAATGTGGCTTTAATTTATATTTACTACGTCCACCTCGTATATTAAAACAAAGACGCATTCAGCAAAAACGTAACGAAACATAGAAATTCAGAAGACTTTTCAACGCATTTTAAACGCGATTTTTTATCATTTATCTCTATATCGCAACCTACCTAGAAATCTCTTCCATTTTCACACCATTGTTTCAACAAGCGCTGTCAACATAAATGTTTTTAAATCAAATAACACTCTGCGACACCCCAGTCTACCGTGCGAACGAACACACGGTCCTCCCGACCATAGTATAAAGAGAAAAGTAGGCTGACTCCCGGCGTTTAGGAGCGCACGGTACCTAAACTCGCGAAGCGAGTCACTTGTCACATTGATATCTATACTAATATTATAAAACTGAAGAGTTTGTTTGTTTGAACGCGCTTATCTCAGGAACTACTGCTCCGATTTGAAAAATTATTTCGGTGTTAGATAGCCCATTTATCGAGGAAGGCATAGGCTATATATCATCTCGCTAAGACCAACAGGAGCGGAGCTCTGCGGGTAAAACCGAGCACAGCTAGTTTTAAATAATTCTATTAACAAAACGCTCACAGCAATGGCGGGGCCCTCACGAGAACTGTCCATGAAGGAACCGAGCGGCGTTGTGTACGCGCGTCAAGCTTGCATACATGAACGGGGAGCGAATTTCCAAAGCCTATAACTATTTGAGTCACGAATCGGACCCTAATAGATGAGCTTTTGTTTACATATTACTCGACAAAACCTAATCAATCTCAGTAAAAAAGTGACTCAAATGGATAAGCTTTTGTCGAGATATTTGCAAACATTACATAAGAACGGCGCGATGTACCTTTGTTCGAGATAACTTACTTGTTCTCTTTATACTATGGTGCGAACGAGCGTTCCCTCCGACCCCCAAAGACATTGCGGCTGATCAGCCACCAATGTTTTGTTAATAGCATTTGCATAATTCAAAACGAATTTCCATCACGTTTTAATTTGTCGTGCAGATTTGGAAGTTTCGCTGTTTTAGTCTTTGCTCTTTGGGTTGAATTGGAGAACGAGTTTGGTTGAAGAGATATTAATTTAATGTTGATACTGTTTTAGGTAGGTAAGTTTAGTTAGTGTTGTTCGTTAAAGTGAGGTTAATTAATTATTTATTCTCGGTTGTATTTCCGCCTATTTTGAAACACAATAGGTACAAAGTTATTTTTTAACAATCTCTCTGTAGATCAATCCCCTCACGCGTCCAACTATAACATACTGATTTAGTTACGAGCAAACAATGTACGTAGGACGCGTGAAGCTTTAAAATATAGTATGTAGTTTTATACCAGCTATAGATATTCAACGCACAGTTCAAAACTTAATCATACGGCCATCCTGCAGTCGTCAAAAAGTATACTTCTAGTAGCGTTAGCTATATCTACTACTAGCTGAGCTCCGCGGTTTCACCCGCGTGGCTCCGCTCCTGTTGGCCTTAGCGTGATGATATATAGCCTATAGCCTTCCTCGATGAATGGGCTATCTAACAAAGATATAATTTTTCAAATCGGACCAGTAGTTCCTGAGATTAGCGCGTTCAAACAAACTCTTAAGCTTTATAATATTAGTATAGAATATAGATTAAGTAATAAGTACCTATTCTGTGCTTCTAGAAAGCAATAACAACTCCAAGTAATTTAAAACAATTGATAGATACATAATATTTTATTAAATGCCAGTTTGTTGTATCTAACCTCACCAAAAATATAAAAAAGGATCAGTATACAATATTCCACCCTTTGTCACCCTTAACAATTTTAAGTGAAAATTCACAAGTGAAAGACCGGCTGCATCTCACACCGTTGTTTGTTTATGCAATGGCTCTTAAGGTCAGGAGGGTTAGAACTTCATTTTAACTGTCGTCAGTTTGGAAAAACAAGGCTTGAAAGAAAACAAGGGCATCTAGTGTGGTTTCTAAATAAAGTTGACTTTTTCCCACAATAATTTAGACTATAGAGAGTAAATATAATTTTGGTTGTAATCTAATAAGAAAAGTGAAGTTGAATATAATAGTTATCGATTTAATACTATGAAATAATCAAATTACAACCACAAATCTAATACAATAGGTACTGGAACAGGGAAAAATTATGTGTAGATGATATTGCAAGAAATTAATTATAACTGGCTTAAAAGAAAAATGTGTACGAAAGCATTTTAAATTTTAATAGGTGTTACAAATCTACACTTCAATTTCATATCTATTTGTGTACATGGAAAGCGCGTAATAATTTATAACGAATAATATAATCATGTAATATCGTATTCCTTCATACGATATAGTTCTTTCTAAATCGAAACTTCTTTCTAATCAAAGTTTTCCTTCATCGCTTTAATATTTTTATATATTGAAACATGCAATTTGATATTTGCACATCTCCACTAGATACATTAGCCAAAAAGCAACAATTTTTAATGAAAATACACACCAGGGTGACTTGTAACAAACCCTGAGGCTCCCCACACTCCAGCTAATTGCTATAACAACAAGCGGTGTTTGCGCTTTTCGAAAGCGCCGCTAGCGATTTGTGGTCCAATTGTTTTAGGGTCCCTCTAGTAAAAAGGATATTTTTGAAGAGAAACTTCGCTAGGCGCGATGAGAGTAAAATTGTAAGGTCGCGTCATAGCAATACCGCCACGTCATGGAGTAAGGCGATACCTACCAAATATTCTTGAATCTTGCCAAAGAAGTTTCACTTCTGACACGTGTCCTCGACACACACGCTCTTTTATGTTTGTTATTTGAATAAAATTCTTCTTTATTTCATATTTAACGTATAGGTAGATATGCAACTGATTCTGTATGTAAAAAAAGTATACATAGGTACATAATATTTAAAGATTTCATGGCACAAGATTGTACATTATTTAAAATAAAATTTGTATTTAAGATTAGACGATTAGAATTATAATATATTATGTTAATGAATATGTAATAACTCGGTATAAATTAACAAGAGGATAAAACTATCTTAACATTATAATTTTGATAAGGTTTTACGTTACTAATCCTTATGTGTTGGAATCTCTATAGATTCGGATAACATAATATGTTTTCCATTTAACTATTATAATCTGTACTATCTATACTAATATTATAAAGCTGAAGAGTTTGTTTGTTTGAACGCGCTAATCTCAGGAACTACTGGTCCTATTTGAATAATTCTTTCGGTGTTAGATAGCCCATTTATCGATGAAGGCTATAGGCTATATAGTCCAAGAGCCCGCTTCAGCCAGGCGCACAGTATTTCATAAAACCAGAA
>CAJQZM010033388.1:0-15496 GCA_907164665.1 Colias nastes
ATGTCAAATGCAAATATTATGTCAATATTCTAAGATATACCTAGCCTGTAATCCAGATATATAGTACAAGCGGATCCATAATAAAATAGCAATCTAATTAATGCACTAAATTCGAATTTTAATGACGTCTGGTTATTATTGTCTTGTCGAATAATTAAGTATAAATTTAAGTCAGTAAGTTTTACAAATACTTTGCAATGCAAATACGGAATGTGATTTTGTCGTAATGATTTTTGTAGGCGTATAGTTTGGCCAGTAATTAAGTGTAAGATATGCTCATTAATTTAATTCAATATCTGTGCTAAAGAAAAAAAAAATCATAACGTATTTTAGAAAATGTAATAACGTCTACTCTCTCTATTATTATTTGACTGAAACATAATGAGCTTACAGAATTTTCCAAAAGTAAGCAATAATACCTTAAAACATTATAACGCACTGCCCTTTACTGAACGGATAAAATGTTCATTTAATCTTAGTATTTAAAACCGGGGCAGATCTATCGCGTGAAATAGGTAACACTGATACCAATTTTTGCATAATTTCACCTTTTTCTAACTTTTCTAACTAAGAATACCAAAGAGAGAAATCGTAGGTCAAACGGTAAGTAGGATTAGTAGGAATGACATAAAAAGGTTTTTAACATAGTTTTTAAAGGTAGGTTTTGAGAAAACAGTATGAGTAGATATTTGATTACTCTTGGTACAAATTCAGTTGGTAAGTTTTAGAACTGTAATGTATGGAAGAAAAGAAAACATTGTCGGAGTTTAGTACAGATATTGGAAACACGCCTTAAATCTTGACTGTTTACGTGAAGTGAACTTTTTAGTATTATTGAATGTATAGCAATATAAAATGCATACGATGATACTAATTTTAACTGTCTTAATGTAATTGAAGTAAGAATCACTTTATAATGCATTATTTAAGTCCTTATAATAAATCTGAATACGCAAATAGAATTTACTAAAGACCACATACAGTGGATAGTTCTGTACATTGATCAACATATTAACTCCTAATGGGTATTCGATCAATAATAATATAATACTAATTATTCGCACGCCATCATTTGTAGGTATTTAAGTCTTTAGATCTTGGAATTATTTGGATAGTCATTCGTCCGACGTCCACAGATAAGATTTTCCCGCCATATCTGATATGTCAAATTGCACATTGACAACTAAAAAAATTTACCATAAACCATAATGCAGGACCGAGACGGTCATATTGCATGACATGCAAAAGGTGCATGAAGTATCTACAAATACTAACGCTCCATTGTTTTACTGTCAAGTGTGATAAAATGAAAATTACCGTCGCATTGTTTATTGAATGTTTGAAGATATGCGTTGTATTAAGCATGACCATCTTAGGTCTGACCGTCATCTATCTCTTCCAAGTAATGTATTTGTCATTTACTTTGACAATGTTGATGAATGCGATGGTCATGCCGTCATGGGTTAAACGGTGTCCTGCCCGCTAAGCTAGGTGCTTTTGTAGATTTAAAGGTTTTGATGAGACCTAGAAAGTAATATTATTTTGAAATGCGTAGGTAATAATTAATAATTATATGGAAGCTAGATAAGCGGTATGAATGGTAAGACTTTAACAAGGTCTTGTTGTTGAAGGCTTCACAGAAAGGCGATTTTAGGGAATCATGTCACGCACGTTTTTTTTCATTTAACTAACTAAATTGATTATGTAGTAGACGATTATGTAGTAGAAGAAACTAGGAAGTTTTAAATTGTTTTGTTCGAGAGCTGTCGTGTGTTTGTTAAAAAAATCACATAAGTGTTATTTGTTACTGTTGTGCATGTAGGAATTTGTATTTAATTTTCTCTCTAAAATAATTTGTGTTTAACACGTGATATCATATGTGATTTGGAAGTAAACAGTTACTTTGTTAATAAAGATGATTGTAAATATATATTTCGAGTGTATAGGATTCAGTTTTAAAGTAGAGTATACGCTTAGCGCCTTTCAAAGAAATCTGAAAACCAGAAACTGGTTTTCATAAAATAAAATACTTTAGATTAGCAGTACATAGAATGTACCTGGCAACATTGATGCAAAGCTTTTTGGCGCTTAATCTAAAATGTATTTATTTAGAAACTGTGATAGTCTTGACTGTGATTTCTGAGGGGATTGAAATCGGTTCTTCACGCCTCATATAGGGCAAACTTTCTTCTATAGAGTTAACTTAGTTCAAAACACCTATTTTATTGAAAACAATTTTAGGAAATTTTAAATGTGTAAGTATCAGTAATTAATTTTATAGAATATAGATTAGGTAAATAATAATAATAATAATTTTGCCCTCACTTGATAACTAGACTTCGCTCGTTTGATTTGGTTGCTACTAGCTCGCAACTTTTTTTACTCATATCTTTTGTTCTCTGTCTACAACAGTAAGTACACCATTTTTTTCTTTACGAAGCATATAATGCTATTGAATGTGTGAAGAACCGATAGGTGAGATTATTAATTTATTTATTAAGTATATAAAATTATTTTTAGAATACTTCATCGCTTTTCCCGCTCCTTAGTCGTTATAAAATTATTTTTGCAATGTAAATAAATAATCAAAGCGAAGAAAAGCGCTGTATGTTATGATTTTGCGCACAAATGTAAAATTTAAAGAGCGCTCCATATATTTGTGAGAAAAATATTACCTATAGTAGATTGTGTAGGTGGATTTTATTTGGATAAGGTAGGATTTACATGTGTGTCTAGATGCCTTGATAAAATATAGCTTAGTTTATGTCATTTCATGCTCGATAAAAGCACAGTAAAGGTACGTTATTAATTTCTAATCTGAATATATGTATATTTTTTAATCCAAATCATTTTTAATCAAAACTAAATATCTTGATATTTAGTTTTGAAATTCTAAGATGTAGTAGGTAATCATTACAAATTTGCAGATATATCGTCAACAAAAACTTACGAGGAAAAAAAGGATAATCCTCTATGGTTTTTCGTTTGACAGGATTTCGCGGTACTTTTGAAAAAGTAGGTAGGTACCTATTTAAAAAAAGGAAAGTGTATTGTATTGTAGGTTCGATTTTATTAGAATTAAAACATAGGATATAAATTTGTAAAATTATAATTCGATTTTACATTAATGAACGCAGTAAGAATTTAAATCGTTATGATTATGAGATTTGAAGAGAATGTATTATTTTTGAAATCTGGCCGAGGTTTACATTTTAATCTTGAATTTTATAATTGTAATTATTGTACCTAGTCTTAATGAATAATCGATTTCAAATAGAGTATGATAGTGATAATATATTTCTGCACTTTACTGGGTATTTTTCAACTTTTAATATAGCCGTTGTATATTTATGACAATCATTACACGATGAAAAGCTTCTAAAACAATAAACAAAACCAAAATCTAATTAAAATTGAAAAACATTTCCGCCATAATTTTCACGCCTAGGTACATATCAAAGTACTAAGCCATTCAAAGAATTTTATATAATATTATGAAATATTGTGTTTCGCCTGGCTCTAGTCTAATAACATTTTTCCTAGTCTTATAATCCACCTTAAAATAATGCTAGGTCATAGAATCATAATTTTAATACTATTTATTAGAATTTGCTTTGAAATGTATAATTTATGATAATCACAAAAAAGCAGATTTAGTACAAAGGAATCAGAATTATTGCTACTAAAAATGTATTTTCGGATCACATTTTTTGGATAATCATAAGATAATGATCTCATTATCAGTACACTCTGGAGCAGGGTTTAATTCGTAAATAATTGCTTCAATTATTAGTATTTAAGTAATTGAAATGAATGGGGATAACTGAAAACTCTAATGTACACAAAATAATTATTTCAGGAAACAGTTTCTAAGTTAAGGATAGAGAAATATTTACAAGAACATGATTACCTATTTTATGACATTATGAAAGTTTATACTCGAAATTTAGCTTACTTATTATTTTAATTAGTTACTCTGTATCAATTCATGTTACTTACAATAATTATCTGTTTAACTAATTCCTCTTACATAAATAAATTATAAATCACTTTTATTAGCAGTTTTTAAAAAGGAGAAATTTTTTGTCTGTGCGCTTGATGCAAACAATTAGAAACTGTTTTCTGAAACCTTTGAATTTCTAGATTTACGTAGCTTAAGCGTTTTAGTATTCTAGTGCATAACAATGTCTGATGTATTTTGCCAATCTTCACTGTTGGTTAATAATAACGATCTGCCATTTTTTACCCATAGATTTTAATAAGTGTAATTAATAAATGTATGTGTAAATATGTTTGTTTCTTTTCACCACTATCCTCAAATTTATAGCAGGTTTTTTGAGAAATAACTTATACAATGACAAAATTATTACTAGGTATTTATTTTTATAGCTTTTAGAACTTGCTAGTATAATTAGTAATAACTTTGGTGTGTACTCAAAACACAAATAAATCATTTTTCAATTAAATTAATATTGATCAAAAGATTCAGTAATTCTGCAAGAACATGCATGATATTTAACTTCTAATACAAATAAATATTTATGAAAAAAAAACAAACATGATTTTTAATATTTATATTTTACCTTTTTTGAACATAAAATTACATTTACCTTACATATAAGCTTATAATACTACTTATCCTAATTGGGTATTTAATGCAGACCTAGATAATCATTCAACTTTAAAATTAGATTCATCAAAGTTAAGTGCATGCTCCGAAATCAATTTAGTAAACTTGATCATCTGGGACTATTTAATGCCTTATAAAAAAATAACTCATACTCTGACATGTTAATGATGAAATTGCAGATTTTAATATCTTTTCCTTATAATTCCTTACTTCTGTATGATTTTAGACATCATCTCTATTGTTTCTTAAAAATGTGCCTTTTTAATTATGTTTAATATAAAACAACTGCAAAACATATTTCACAATACATTTTTTTTAATGTATTATTCCATATTACACTGGGGTAGATCCCTTTAAAAATAATAAAAAGTGCAAAAAAATCGCAGTCGGATGAAACCCATTAGAAAAGGAGGGGAATATGATGAAAATAAAAGGAAAAATAAATTACGGTCAATCCGAGTTCGGGAAGTGGGAGGGAGGAGCTTTTAAGAGAAAAAAATGGTTTCTCTCGATTTCCGACAAAACTACAAGTCCTACGGAAAAAAGTTCAATAGCAAAGTTGTAGGTTAATTTACTTAGTAAATTTGGTGACTCGCCGCGAAGGCAACTACTCTGAAACATGGACGCACAAACTAGCCATATGGACGGAGAGGTCTCGGTTACTCGAGGGCCGCAGCGCAGACAGAAAACAAAAGTTTTCAAAAAGGGTTCGAAAGGATCAGAAAACACTGCTGCACCGCCGCTACCCCCTCGCGATCAAGAGAAGAGCGAGAAGTTGAGAATGCCAGCATGGCCCAACGATACAGGTGACTTTGGTAAAGTTGGTCCGACGACTCACTGGAAATACATGAGTATGCCCAGTCCACTCGTCTGCAAACAACGAATCCAGGAAGATTTACGTGTAACTGTTACACCGGGTGTACGAGAGTGGAACCTACCAGCTAGGTTAGTACCAGTCGAAGAAGGCGCTGGAACTCCCACTCGTAATTGTCTCGGTTGGGCGAGAGCCGCAACTTTAACAAATGACCAGCACGCATTCCTAGAAAGTGCTAACATCATGGAAGATGTTTTTCCAACCAAATTCCCACAATTTCAATACAATTCAGACTTGTTTGAAAAAGTCTCCCTCGCGTTAAATATGACCGAGGAGAAAATCAAGATAGTTCCACAAACGAAGAAGAATTCTGAACGCGCTATAGCGCAAGTTTGTTGGACGCGTATTGAACCAGTGGTAGGTACAAGAGACGTCGCCGAACGTCTTTTATGCTGAGAGCAGAAATAACCAAGTTATTACTGCATCAGAGTTGGATGCACGACAAGTATTGGCGTCTTTGATCCTATCCTTTAGGGTGAGGAAAGACGACATAGGAACGACTCGACCATATTGTGTCTATTCGTTTGGAGGGTACGCCACGGTACCAAATACTTGGCACGAAACCCGCAACACCGTATTCAACTACGGTCGTTCGGATCGTTGGAATGTCATGGAGTATACCGCACCTTTTACGGATAAGTCGGAATACCGAAAAAGATCTACAACTTTTGTATTTACAATTTTTTCACATAACCTCAAAATTTAACAAAATTTAATTTAATTTAAAATTATCTGTTCTAAGCATAATATTTTACAGCATATTCAAAAGCAAAATGATGTCGATAAAAACATTTCAGGTAGTTTGAGAAGTGTGCCTGATTTAGTAATAGCCTGCATACAAACAGTGTGAAAATCACACTGTTTGTATGCATTTCCTGAGAACATTTACTATGGTAATGTTTATTTTTTTTTACACCATATGAAAGTAGAGATTTCAATGAATAAAAGGCTCCCCAAGTTTTTGAAAAAAGCTGATATTTTGACGGGTGACTTTTCGATTGAAAATTAGGTTGTTTTTTTGGTATTAATTCAAAATAAGGCAAAAAAATAAATATTTTCAATCAAATAAATTACAGTGTATTTGGAACATAATAAAGTAAGTTTCCACCAAATTTCGTAGAAAAAAAATAAATTTTGAAGTAGATAAAAATAAAAAACCAATAACTTGGTTTTTTGAATTTTTCACCTAAATTTTGAGGTTATGTGAAAAAATTGTAAATACAAAAGTTGTAGATCTTTTTATTACCTACAACTTTGCCATTGAACTTTTTTCCGTAGGACTTGTGGTTTTATCGGAAATCGAGAGAAACCATTTTTTTCTCTTAAAAGCTCCCCCCCCCCCCTCCCACTTCCCGAACTCGGATTGACCGTAATTTATTTTTCCTTTTATTTTCATCATATTCCCCTCCTTTTCTAATGGGTTTCATCCGACTGCGATTTTTTTTTGTTTCAAAAATTATCTACTCTAGTCTATATCATTATAGTAACAAATCTTCCCAAGTATAAAAACGGTCAAGAACATGTCATAGTACCTATCTATATATCTACCTATAAAGGATGTCCTAACAATTTGATCTCGCTTTTAACTTCATCAAACAAATCTTTATATTCTTCATGCTCTTTAACGAGGACCATAATACAGCCTCTCATGGTACCCATGGCTGCTCCTATGTCTTTTCGACTGGGCGTGTAGCAGTATGGTACATCTTTCTCTTCACAAACTCCAGGCAGGTGACACATGATTTCTATTGGTGAAATGTCCCCGGCGAAGACGACAATACTGAAATTAAATAGTGAATTGTTAAATTGGTGCATGTAATGTGTAGTGTTAATAACTTGGTTTCTTAATATTGTGTAAGTAGTTAAAATGATTTTTAAGTAAAAATATTTTACCGTAAAAGTTATTGTCTCAACTCAGATTACAATCATACCTATGTACTTGAAAGTCTCATGCATTGGAAAAGGTTGAACATAAAAAAATGGAGATGCACTAGAAAAAAACCTCATAACACTCAGTGATAATCAACGTATTGTATACAATTTACAATAAGATAGTTAGAATTTAAAATTGAGGAAATGATAAATGCGTATACATAACCTCAAATAAGCGTATGAAACAAAAAGTAAACATACCCTTTTTCACCTAATCGGAGCTGCTTTTGGACGATTTTAAGTCCGTTTTTAATATAATTCTTGTGCCCTGAAGACTTCTTGATTAATTTGTATATCTTCTTGCTTAGTTTTTTTGAAGCCATCGGCTTTGCTATAACACTGCAGTGATCAATTTTATCGTCATAACTTAATGACTCTGTTTTTATGCTTACATCTTTTACGTCTTCTTGGTCTACAGGTTCTTGCTTGATTTTTCCCATTTTAAGTAGAATTTGTAATATTTCTAAGCTAATAAAATTATACAGTACCTACTAAAACACGTGTGTGGCTTATTTCACGCGTTATTTGTTTGACTTTGACAAACGTAAAATGTAAATGATTCAATTTTTTCGAAACGGTGGGAAACTGTGGGAAACGCAATGAATAAGGAATCACATGGAAGCGACATACCTACAAAAAAAGTGTGGCCGGCGCCATATTGCTTGTAACACAAGATGGCGGTGTTTAGTGCCGAGAATATATCGATAAACATTACTATGTTTATCGATAAAAATAATATTAATATTTATTTTTTTATTTAATTAAACTTTATTGTACAAAATATAGAAGTAAAATTACAAATGGCGGAAAAAAATGACAATGCCAATTAATAAAATTAAGTATGACGATGGCTGCTCGTGACGGTAACACCTATACAGGGTTACTTGTAAAACACTTACTTGCTCTATGTAAAACACCAGCAACCTCGCAGTACAAGATAACATCATAAGTAGGTAACAACATATTTTGTTCTACGACTATTGGCATAACGCAATAAATTATTTTTAGGTGATTTTTAAGCTTTTATTGTACTCTCCTAACATTTGTAAGTCTATTTTCTATTCATTATCGAAAGGACGACGCGACGCCCCCTTCCCCCTCTCGTTCGCAGGGATGAGCGTAGAGTTTATAATAATCAAACGGAAAATTAAATGAATATTTATTTTTGTATGAAAATAAAATATAACAAATTATCAAAAGTCGTAGAACAAATGTTGTTACATAATGTTGTTAGCTATCTTGTCCTGCGAGGTTCCTGGTGTTTTACAAGTAACCCTGTATCTCCCTGTATAATTTGATAAATCTAGTTCAATTTTGACATCCATCTAAGGATTACGGTAGACCACAGAGTACTTTTGTATATCGGTAGACTTACGATTTGGCATTTAAGTTATCAGCTAAATTTATCAACTGGTTTATTGGATATTTTGTTTTGTTTGACCGGTGTTTTCGAAATCAGATATTATTTGAATGTAGTATTTAACGGAACTAACAGAAGCATACCAGTAAAGAGCAAATGTGGTATTACGGGAATGCGGTATAAAATCTGTTGTATGCATTTTGCTACTATGGTACAGCCACGAGGGATGGCGCATGCTCCGGAAAAACAGAATAATTTAGTATTCGATTTGTTTTATTACATTACTAGCTGTCCCGGCGAACTTTGTACAGTTTTTGTTACCGTGTTTGTTACCTTTTAGCTGAACTAATTTCGGTTTTGAGGAATGTAATACAATGATACAAAATAAATATTAATATAGGTATATAATAGTATTTTATTACGATGAACAACACAATATACAGTAATAGAAAGAAAAAACAATAATTACTTAGTAACAGAGAAAATTAAAGAACTAAACTATTTTTTGCAGCCTGATTGCACTCGGATTCACTCTTTTCATTCTTTAACTGTTGTCTCCCTCGAAATCGTTTCCTTTTACTATAGTTGTGATAGTTCTACCACTATTATCGAACGATCGACGCTCATACTGTGGGTATCTTTGCCGTCAATTTATGTGGATACCTTTTGGAACACGTCTTGCTGTCGACCATAATAGGGATTAGAGGCTCAACTGGTACCTGGAAATGAAATGTCACAATTTACATTAACTAGCATTGTTCACTTTACATTTTAGTTATATTACATCTATTATTCATAATTTGCATTTACATAAAGCAAAATCATTAAAATGGTATTAGCCATGCAAATAATAATTGAAGACCTAGTGAATATCATTATAAGACAACTTCATGTCACTAAAACACAAATGTCATCAAAACTTAACTTGTAAAAAAACAACTTTCAAAATTGAGTTCTACTGTATTTAACAGGTTGGTACTTGTTTTGTTTTTGTACAAGCTACATAATATGTCATTGATGGCATCTCACTTCTTTTCGTAGATAGTCTTATTTTTTCTGTTAATAATTACATTTTCACTAAGTGATATAACAAATTCCCTTATTTTATTTTACAAAGGGTTGGCTTATAAAGCAATACTTAAAATATTTACCATATTTGAAACATTCTGTATGTCTGCCGGAGTTGGATCCAATTTATTCGCCGTTGATGAAGCAGGTTCACCTTGACTGACACAAGGCTGAAATTTATTTTTAGATTAAAAAAACAGTACTTTGAACCAGGCATGATGAATGTTACATTAGGAATGGAAAAAGGAATGTTACATAGGTATTTGCTAGAAGTAGGGATGCCATATTGATTATTTTTGGACCCGTATAATAACTTAAAACACCCCATGTATTTAAAGTAAAATGCACTTTCCCTCAGTCAATAATATTATTTCAACAACCAAATATCACCCAAGTTTGTACTAAAAAAAATATAAAACCATCTCAGTTAGTTCACAGGCCCCCTTCAAAATAGGAGAAACGTTAGATTATAAATGACAGACCTAAATCTAAATAAAAAGATCAAAAGTAAATTGGAAGACATCACAATATGTCGACAGATAAAAACCTCACCCTGTGTGAATGCAGCGGCAGACATACTGGTATAGCATCATCGTGCAGACGAATCACATGCATTGTTCTATTGAAAGCACTTTCGGGGAAATGTAGGGAACATAATATGATATATCCTTTACATTTGGCTTGATATTTTCAGTTCCAATTGCTTCTAACCATTTTCTTTTTCTATATTCACTTCTTGGTAACCTTAAAAAAATGAATATTTAGGTTATTACCTATAATTTTAGTCCTAACCTGACTTATTTACAAATACATTTTTAAAGTACTGTAAAAGCGACCAATCTTACTTAAGTTAAAATTCATATTAGGTAAATTTAAGGAATTAAGTGTTTTATTTTTTCTTCCGCCTTCCTTCTGATGCTCTTGGCAAAATTTATTTGTTAATTTGGAAGTGTATTCACCAAAGCAACTATTCTTGAGATTAATGCCACAGCCTTGGGAGACGCACGTCTTCATCCAAGATAATGCTGATGTCGATATTATAAGCCATCACTAGCACCCAAATTCATTATTTTACTTGTACGAAAATATACAAAATAAAGCTATATTTGGTAACAATTTTGCACTAAACACAGTCTGTGACTACTCCTCAATTCAATATACATGAAAATAACTAAATCAGCAAAGTAATAACTAATATTTCAGTCAAAACAAATACATACCGGTGCAATGACAAACTTTTCTGGTTTTCATTCTTTCTGGAGCCACATCCCACAATACTACGCTTTGGAATTATGCCACTGTTTGTCCTCGACCACTCTATATGTTTTAGACACAAATGTTTGTCACAATCACAAAAATATTCAATATTTTTCAATATTTACTACGGAGCAATGACAGCGCATGTACATCATAATAACGAGAACATAAAATGGCGACCGGCCACAGTAGGTATTTGAGCAAACTACAAATATCAAACGGTATAGAATTAGCACTGACTGACGTATAGTCATATTTTTTCACTTATCAGAATATTCATTGGTTAGAAAGAGACAGTATTAGTTTTATTATTTCGGTATCGAAATGCATGATATTTGTATAATCAGTTGTTTGTATAGAACAATATGCCCTGTCCCATAGAGTCCCTGTCCATAGGATTCCTTAGTCATTGGGGAAACGTAAACGTTTGTAATTTTTAATTGACGCTGTCAGACTGACATTGACGACAGATAATGCAGATACAGATTAAAAACTAATCTCAATGGTAAAGTATAATAAAACAAGGTAAAGTTTTGTATTAGCGTTATATTATAACTGTGTATTATAATATCAAAATATACTTTAATTACCATCACTGGAAGTCGAAATATAAATAGGTTTAGCATTGTAGAACACTATTTATGTACTATGATTTTTTATTCAGTTCAGTGTTTTAATCGTTTTAATGTTATAATGTGTAAATTTGTAATAATATTTAGATGACGATTATATTTTGTATGTACTAAGCTGTGCAAAATTAAAGAAAGAACTTAGAAATTAATAAATCCTCAATTCAAAATCACAATGCAGAATGACATTCAAAAAATTAATTATCGTTATAAATTTGTGCGGTTGCCGCCTACCGGTTACCATGGTAACGCTGTCGCATCAACAATGTTTACGCTTTTGCGTTTATTGATAATAGCTATTTTACTGTTCTAAGACAAAAAGTATGGTAAGTGGATTATTTTTTTCATAATAGAATATAACTAAGTAAAGCAATGTATTGGAATAACCATTTAATTTTATAATTCCAGGGTCTTTTAAGTATTTTAAAAAAGCTGCGATCGTCTACAGAAAGGGAACTGCGTTTATTATTATTAGGCTTGGATAATGCAGGTAAAACGACTATATTGAAGCAACTAGCCTCTGAAGATGTGACTCAGGTGACCCCAACTGCAGGATTTAATATTAAATCGGTTTTATCAAATGGATTCAAGTTAAATGTGTGGGACATAGGTGGTCAAAGGAAAATCAGACCCTACTGGAGGAATTATTTTGAAAATACGGATATTTTGGTGAGTAAAAATATTAAATATCGGTATTAAAGTAGTATTTTACACCTGCATTCCAATTGCACATCATTTCACATTAACTCATGTTTCATTTTCACCTTGAACTTCACATAGAGCTTTATTCATAATTTTATTATAATTTAATAACTATAAAATATTTTACAAATTAATATACTTACATCAGCTGTGATGAGCATGAACCATACACTTTTTAGATCAAGATTTTTGTTCTTCGCAAAGTTTTGTATTATCTAACGGCTAAGTTAATTTAGTACTTATTTATTATTTTATTATAATATAATAATAATAAATACTTATTTGTAAATTCTACCTTATGGCAATTAAGCTTTAACTAAAATACTGAATAAATATAAAGAAGTTTCATTTCACCCACATGATATTAATATTTCTTTATTATTTGTGATTTCTTGTGAACTATCATGTAATTATTTTCAGATATATGTAGTAGACTGTTCAGATCACCAAAGACTGCAGGAGACTAGTTATGAATTAGCGGAATTGTTGCAAGATGAAAAACTCAGGGGAGTTCCACTTTTGGTGTACGCTAATAAACAGGATTTGTCTACTGGTATGTGTTTCTAAATTAAATTCATACCAATTGTTTATTAACTAGGAAGGAAAAATTTATTTTTTATTGACTTGTTCATTTATTTTTAAATCTATTTGTTGTCACACTGAGAAATGCTAATACTCAAATTTAAACTCAAACATTTTTTTTTATTCAATTCAACTTCTAATATAAGCTTTGGAATTTTTTATTTCAAATTATTCTATTGTGTGCTCTATTCTTGTATACAATAAACTATAGTGAATTTCATATATATTTTCAATTTCCCAGTCATAATATTTTTACAACTGTTTATTTTTGTTTCTTCTCAGTTTTAAAAATGATAAATAAATAATAATCTCTTAACAGCTCTGCCAGCAAGTGAAGTGGCGCAGCATCTCGGCCTGCACTTGATAAGAGATCGCACTTGGCAGATACAAGCGTGTGTTGCTACGGACGGGACTGGGGTTAAAGTATGAAAAAATATTAAAAATTAACAATATTTATTATGTGTGTGCCGGGCACACGTGTCAGAAGTGAAACTTCTTTGGCAAGATTCAAAGATATCAAAGTCGTCGCCTTACGCCATTACATGACGGTATTGCCATGACGCGACCTTGAAATTTTACTCTCAACGCGCCTAAAGATGTTTCACTTCAAAAATAAAAATATTAAGTAGAAACAATATTAAATGTGTTCTAAGTGTTAACTACAATATACTTTATGAACATTCAATTGCTACATTATCTATTTTCTGCATAACATTAATAATAAATAATAATAGTGATTTATTTTTTGCAGGAAGGCATGGAGTGGGTGTGTAAGAATATACCAGTCAAGAAATAAAGCGGAAAATGAAAGATAATCGTCACGTCATAATATTGTATTAATTAATTTTAGAATTATAATATGGTACCAAGAGATTCCACTTTTTATGTCTAAGCAACTTATGTAGATTCCTTCTTCTATATTCATCTAGTTTTTACAGTTATGATACCTATATTATTTTTTTTAAATTTTCATTGTCCTACTGTCTATTCTGAATTTCAAATTTTTTTTTTTGGTTGGCAACAGAAAATAACAAGTAATTAGGCGGCAAATTTGATATACTTAACCGGTAATTTTTAATTCCTATAGATAGTTGTACATACCTATTCTATTTAAAAATTTTCATCCAATACAAGAAAATATAAAAGATGAGTAGGTATGCTACATTTTATTTGGCTGTTTATAAGCAGAATAAATAAGCTTCTTAAGATACATAAGAATATACAAAGCACAAATTAATACGCTTAATATTTTTGTACAAAATATACAGGGTGTCCCAGCAACGGTATACTAAGCCCAAAGGAGGTTATGGTTTTGCATACGCTGAGTACGTAAAAAATACTTATAAAATTCCAGACAATTTTTTTTGACAAATAGATGAATTCTTAAAACTCTATGTGTACACCCCTAACCAAGCCCCTAATAAGCAACCCGCCCAACTTTGCCACCCGCACGTGAGCTATCGTTTAAGATTATGTTTTCATAGACAAAATGCTCACATTAGCGAATCGTTATATGCCGGCTGCGCGAAGCTAGAGACGAAAACATGGATTTTAAGGAAAAATTTAGCAATAAAAGTTTTGGCGTAATTTTGTTGTTTAAGTATTTTTTACGTGATCAGTGTATGCAAAACTACAAGTCCCTTCGCGCTAAGTATACCAATAGTGGGACCCCCTGTATTGTTTAGAAGTCGCATATTTAATTAATAATATTTAAATTCTTATGCCGTCCGAGTCTGAGTAGGTACTAAATTTCGTCTGCATTCTTTTTTATAGATTTTTTTGGAAATATTTTGTATGAGCTGTTTTTTTGTTTGTATGTGTAATAAAAATTATGACAAAATGTAAGTTATTTACTAAACATTTTATGTTGTAATTTACAATAATTGTAAACCGTTTGGTACATAATGCAACTAATTTTGTTAAAGGTTAAAAAATATTGTGATTTTTGCACTTTACTAGGGTACTTATGTGTATTTATAACTAGTCATAATTTTAAAATAATGAGGTAATATAATTAATAAAAGTACATATTAATTTAAAAGTGTTTTATTTAAGTCATCTTTTTACAAATAAGTATTTACATCTACAGAAGTTAAGTACAATAAAAATATAAATTAAAGGTAAATGCAAATAAATGCAAGTTTTATACATTTTAGCACCAAATCCAGCCATTTTTTTTCATTACAATTAAGTTTTAAAACAAATTCGTATGAGAATATAATATAAACCAAGTAAATAACTAATTTAATAAAATATCTGAACTAAGAAATAAATCGACCTAATTACGAAGGTATTATGGAAATAGTAAATCATTTATTTTCCGTATCTTCCATCGCACCTTAATTATTATTGGATTAATTAAAAATAATGAGCACAATTTGCCTACGTTTGAAAGTTAATTTATATAGATAAAGGCTTATAAATTATTCTGAACATTAAGTACGCGTATTATAGATGTCTAT